>JAODAL010013859.1:0-89574 GCA_025379985.1 Phyllomedusa bahiana
TTCCGCGGGCCGACGTTACCTTGTAGGCTGCATTCCCCTTCTGTTTTTTTGGTCAGTAATTGCCCGGGGAATTGAAGGGTGAAGTGATTCTAATAGCGGCGGCAGTCATGTCCATGTCTTTCTAAAAAACAGCTTGAAAGACCAAATCAAGCTCCCCGCATATTATCATGCAAAGCTTTCTACAGCCCCAAAAGGGCCTGTGACCGGACATAGCGTTTTTTAATGCGATTCCCCCTGAGAATTTGACCGGAAGAATTTTGTCAGAAAATTCTGCAAAGGGGCAACCCCCAAATTTTTGAAAAATTTCCCCCCACTCTAAAAAATTTGCATTTTCTTTGGTTTAAAGGGGCTGTCTCGCTACAAGGTTTGCCTTTTAAATGTTAAAGATCTTGCAAAAACAAGTCCTGCAATATAGTCCTTAAAAGTTCCTACCTATTCGAGTTTCCCCCTTGTTGGCTGCATCAGCCCCCGGGGCCTATACTACAGACCTGTTTGTTTCTATCCTGAAGGGGCCAGCACGGTTTTGCAATTTTTCCCGACCAAAGCTCTAACGAGCCAAAGGGAAGCCGGTAAACAGCCCTTGAATTCAAATGAAACCAAGAAACACGAAAAATGTAGTGAAAAACCCCCTTTTAAACTTAAATAATAAAGGCATGCCAATTTTAATACATGTCTAGAAATAAGTCTATATCAATCCTTTGGGTAAAAGATGTTTTTTTACTTTCACATTTTCAAAATTTTTCCTTTTGAATGGAAATTTTTTTATGGCATTTCTGACCTTGTAAATAAATTTTTTAGGCTGAAAATTTTTCTTCCTTCTTCTTTCTTAGAACACCTTGCTTTCAGTTTGTAATAGCTTTCTCTCTCAATTTTGCTATTCTGTACATTTCTTCCCAGAATAATTTTGAATATGATTCTGTGAATCCGGGGTGTTGCAACCTTCACTAGCACTGAATATCACACAATCATTTTTTAGTGTTTTCTCCTACTCATGGGGGGATATCTTCTCCCTTTTTACTGACAAACCTATACTGAGATGTGTTTTCCCTTTCCCCTCATTGCAGAGTATTTCATGTATGCACCCTTTTCTTTTTACAAAACCTATGGATTTCCCCACTCTTCCTTTTCAGGCTGTCTTGTGGTTTTACCTTCCTATCATATAAATAGTGTATTATTGACCTTTAAAAAACTTAAACTTTTTTTCCCTCTACAACTTTTTACTTAACACGAAGAAAGGGGCTACAAACAAAAAAACAACATTCCCGGAGATTGGGCTGGGATTTTTTTAAGTCAGACAGCCACTAGAAAAAGGAGCTAAACAGAACCTACAGCAGCAACATAGCAATTTAAAAGAAACCCCCTTTGAAAGTTCATCAATTTTGCATTTAGAAAGCAAAAAAATAATAAAAAAAAGGTTTTCATATCTCTTTTTTTCACTTTGGGAAGTTTACTTTATATCCCCTTCGAAAGGCCCTTTCCCTATATTTAATGTTAATTTCTACGGGGTGATAAGAATCTAAAATTTAATTAAACTCATAAATTTTTCTGAAGTGCCACAGCTGTGATGAGACCTACCAAGTGTCGGATAGCCAAAAAATAGGGAAAATGAAATAAAATTTTACGAAAGTTGGACAAAGAGACAGATCAGTCTGCACAGGAGCTGTAGATACAGCGGGGAAGATACTACAACTATCGAACCAGTAAATGCCCTTTAGAAATGACACAAAAGGCTTTAATCAAACCCTTTTTTTTTTTTAAAATAAAAATATAACTTTAAAAAGGGTTCTCACAAAAAAAAAAGTAGTATCACGGGGTGCTCTTAACAGCTGCAAGCGAAAACCGAGTGTAAAAATAACTTTCAGGGCCCTTTATTACTCTTTGGGGAATTTTAAAAATATGATCCCCATACTGTCTATTTTCCGAACCCATAAAGCGTCTCGCTTTAAGCAAACAAAACTACAATTTTGAAATTTTTAAAAACAACCCCTTTCCCGAAAGGTTTTTTTTCCGTTCTTTTGCACTCATTAAAAAACTTTTTCCGGAATAGGGGAAACCCCCTTTTTCCCCAACAACCGAAACCAATCCATTTATCACACGTTTTAGTTTTTTTGATCTTCACAGGAGTTGAAGAGTTAAAAATGGAATAACTATTTACAGAGTCCACTATTCACCATGGACAAACAGCAGTAATTGACTATTCATTTGTTGTTGGGAATATTTTTGTGCCTACTTCCTAGGTAATCTCATGTGGCATTATGTGATGTTCTAAATGTGTTGACAGCTGAAGAATAATAGGTTTAAATTTGTAGCTTTTGTTTGCCTCTAGTATATAAAGTGATACTAAAAAGATATTGATTGAACTTGTCAATGGGTGTAAATGAAGGAAAGAAAAAACCCCGGGAACACTAATGGTTTTAATCCCAAGGTAATTTTATATAAAGAACGGCAAGGTTTTGTGATTTCATAAAAGATGTAAGAAAAAACGAGAATAAGCATAATATGTCGAATACAACATGAAAAATTGAGAATGTAGAACGGAAAATTATGAATAATTTATTGGTCAATTTTTGCAGCTTATGGGAAGGAAACTAGGGAATTAGATAGGAGGTTTCAGTGGTGAGAACATTGCAAAATAAAACAATAACTTGGAGAAAATGAGAATAACATTAACATAAGAGTTTTTAAAAAATTTCCACTAATTTCAAATACAATCATAGGAGAAGGCTGCATACCTTTTTGAATTTTTAGTGCTTTAGAATGAATATAAACTATGATATGACCTAATATGCTCCTAGTTTCTAATAGAGACATCACACAACTCCAAAGTCGAGTTTTTAGTTTACACAGTGCTGCATTTTGGTCCTAAAGCTCACATTTCTATGGGCTCCCAATGTGAATATGTATGCCTAGGGACCTGCTATGTGACCTGCTACGTGCACTCCACCACTTATTGTTGCAATATGTAAAAAAAAAAATAAAAAAGTCAGCACTTTTTATGGTGAAATTAGCATCTGTAGAGAACACTTGTACCTTATATGAATTTCATGTTCTTTTATTAATATTCTGATCCTAACGTGCTAAAATGGTAAAATTATATAATTATTTTATGTGAAAGGTAGATAAAGCTCAAGACAATTTGTTGAGATATGAGGATTTTAAAGTTTGGGTTCTGCTAAAGCTTCTTGTGGTACTAATGGAAAATGTTACAAAAACATCATTTAATTTTTTGCCCAAAGGAAAAAATTTTTAACAATAATGTTACAAGAACATTTTTTTGCATGTAAATCCAGTAATTCATTTGAATAAAAATTTTTGGAGACATTTTTTTTTTAAATAATGAAATTGATCAAAAAAAATTTATTCCGGGTTTTCAGGCTATTATAAAACAGGAACAAGCTTTGCTCTGCGTCCGATCTGTCACCCATGGCCCTGTTTCTGGAGGACAAAATTGTAGGACACAGTTTTCTCTCTAGACATTGATAAATCTGTTGGCACAGGCCCTTTTGAAAACAAAAAAAGTAAAATTTCCCTTTAAAGGGGGTATAAAACAAAGCCACAACATACCACAATAGTATCGTTAAGTTTAAAGTCATTTGGGGCATAGGGCCCAGTGCAGAAATGATTATACTGAGATTAATGTTGCGCTTCGGATTTAGGTCAAAGTCAAATCCATACTAAATCTGAAAGCTTCAGTTTGGGTTAGCCTGAATCGATTGTTGGAGATATTCAACAAAAAACAAACATAACCAAAAATTGGTATTAGGTTTTATTTTTATTTTTAATGTCTTTGAATGGAATAATTTACTGGTCTCTCGGGGCTTCTAATCCTGCAAAGATGTTGCTTTGATGCTACTTCATTCTGACATCTCTTCTGTTTCAACTCCAAATCAGGGCAACCTATGTGATTTTGTCCTGGAAGTGATGGTAGACAAAAGAAAGTTAACCCACTCAAACCCGGTAAGAAACACTAACCCCAGTTTAGGGTTAGGTTTATGGTTACAGATAGGATTAGTTCTAGGTTTAGGGTCAGAGCAAAATAATTCCCAAAAAATTCAAATATTTTTTACAATTTCTGTTGAAACCAAACATGGACAGATCTAAAAACCGAACAGGGAAAGATATAAAGTTGTGTTCCCATGAAGGAATATCCACTTTACAGATTGCCTCGTAGCTAGTTCTGAGACGACCATACCTGAGAATGAGGAGGGTAGTGCTTGGTGCATCCTGCTATTTGTTTTTTAAGGGACTTCACAATATAGCTGAGTGTACTCAACCAGCTATATTCAGAACTCTCATAGAAGTAAATGGATAGGACAGGCGCAAGTGCTGTTCTCATTCTCATGCACAGTTGGCTCGTAGGTAACTATGAAGTGACCTGTGAAGTGGATGTTTCTTTGTGGGAACACCTCTTTAAGCAATACTAACTGTAATGCTGACCCATTGAACCAGTTATGATAACTCAACTACAATGTTTTACAAAGGTTTAAATCTAATTGTGATGATACGCCAGTCACGCTATGGATTGCAACATCTGCATGTCAAGATGTTGCAGAAAATTATAAAAACCCTATAATAACTGTTAAAAAATGCTAAATATCACTATATATGTAGTGTGCACAACAGGTGTTATAGCACACTACTAAAGTTCTGTAGAGTTTTATTGTGCCGGACATATTGCTTGTAATTAATGCAAGAAGAATAAGACTATGCTGAAGTTAAACATAAAAATGATTAATATACTGCACATGCTCACAGCAAGAGACGTGGCCTAGTAGACCAAAGGTGGGGACCAGAGTTTATGCATTGCCCTGTAATTAGTATGGGGTGGTTAGTGTTGTTGGTTTGTTGTAGAACAGATCAGTTCTTCAATCTCTGGACAAAACAACATTGGCTAGATACTAGCAGAGGTCCATATCCCTTCTCCTGCTCACGGCCCATTGCAAAGATGACCCCTAAAAAAAGAACATATGAAAGGGAGCAGTTTGTCCGATAAAAAACCCCAGAAGCAAACGTGAGGTAAATTACGCCCCCTCGGGCCCAGATTAGTTTAACAGTTTGCCCTGTCGGCTCAACCTGTTTATTTGCTAAAAAGAGCCCGCACACCTGGGTTCAGGAAGGCTTCTTATTTGAATAATCCAGATTTGGGGACTTATTTTGTGTTTTCCCGGGTGGTGCTTTTTTGGCCCTTTTTCAGGGCATCGGACAAATACTGGCATTTATCCGAGGGGTTTGCCCGGGTTTTGTGCCACCCCCAAGGCGGCGGGGGGAACGCTTTTTTTTTCCCGATGATGGGAAAAGCCCCCCCCTTTCCCCCATTGACATGCACATTTTCCCACATATCAGGGCCGCCATACGGGGGGTACAACAGTACTCCCCTATGGGCCGGGTGGAAAAAGGGGCCCGCTGCAAAAGGGGCCCCCCTTTTTCCCCATGAAAAGGGGGGCCCGCGCCACCCTCCACATGGGGGGCCCCGGGGGGGAGGCATCCCCTTTGCTCCCGGGGGCCCCGCCCGGCACCGGGTCTCTGAACCCCCCCGGGCCCTGCCCCGAGGCCCAGAGACCGGGCCCGGGGTCGGGGACTAATGCCCCGACCCCCGGGGGCCCCTGCGCGGTGTCAGCGGAGCCACCCATTCCCCCCCAGCCTGGCCGGGCCCGCCGGCCCCCCCCCTACTGCTGACGTAGGGGGCCCGCGGGACGTCATTTCATCGCCCGCCTATCAGGGCGGCAGTACGGACCGGGGGGAAGATCGGAGGGGCCCGGGGAGCCGGGAGCAAGGTAATGGCTGTTTTTTTTTTTTTTTTTTTTAATTATATATAAGGAAGGGGGCCCCTGGCTACCTAGCAATAACTAAAGGGGGGGCCCTGGCAAAAAAACCCTGGTTTTTTAAAAATAAAGGGGGCCCTGGCTACCGGCTATAAAAAAAGGGGGGCCCCTGGCAAAAAAACCCTGGCAATTAAAAAAAGGGGGGCCCTGGCTACCTGGCATAAATAAAAGGGGGCCCTGACTACCTGGCTTAAATAAAGGGGGCCCCTGACTACCTGGCATAACTAAAGGGAGCCCTGACTACCTGGCAAAACTAAGGGGGCCTCAAAACCCGGGCTATAACTAAAGGGGGCCCTGGCTACTTGGCTATCACAAAAGGGGGGCCCTTAAACCGGGCTAAACAAAAGGGGGGCCCTGGCTACCGGGCTATAAAAAAAGGGTCCCGGGCACCTGGCAAAAATAAAGGGGGCCCTGACTACCTGGCTATCACAAAGGGGCCCTGGCTACCGGGCACACTAAAGGGGCCCTTGCTACCTACTACCCCAAAAGGGGAACCCTGGCTACCTGCATTTTCAAAAGGGGGCCCGGGGCTACCTAGCATCCTAAAGGGGTCCTGGCTACCACTACCCCTAAATGGCTCTGGCTACCAGCTATCCTTTAAAGGGGGCCCGGCTCCCTTTCTATCTCAAAAGGGGGGCCCTGGCTCCCTAGCTACCCAAAAGGGGAGCCCTGGCTACCTGCTATCCCTAAAGGGGGCCCCTGGCTACCTGCTACTCAAAGGGGGGGCCCGGGCTACCTAGCTAACCCTAAAGGGGTCCCTGATTACCTAATGCAAAGGGTCCCTGCCAACCTAACCTGGGGGGTCCCTGATCTACCTAACGCTAAGGGGTCCCTGACTCTCCCTAACGCTAAAGGGGGCCCCTGAATACCAACGCAAAGGGGTCCCTGACTCTACCTAACGCAAAGGGGGCCCTAGTCTACCTAACTCTACGGGGGGCCCGGGGCTCTCCCTAAACAAAAGGGGGCACGGCCGCCTAAAAAACTAAGGGGACTCGGGGCTGGGTACCCACCAACCTACCTGGGCCGACCTCCAACTTATCCGGGGGGGGTTCCCTACCTAAATGGGGCCTCTAATTTGGGGCCGCCCAATTTCCCCACCCAGGGCTTGACTACCAACCTGGTAATATAATTAGGGGCCCCCCAAAAATTTCCCCCTTTTCCCTTTTCCCCCCCCCCAAAAAAAATTTTTTCCCCCTTTTTTTTGCTTTCCCCCCCCCACCCCGGGGAAAAAAAAATGGGGGGAAAGAGGTTAGGAAAATGAAATTTTTAAAAATTTTTTAATTCCAAAAATGGGTCCGGAAATTACATGGGGTTAATTCAAAAAGGGGGGAAAAAAAAAAAATTTTGTGATCCCCAAATTAAAATTTTTTTTAAAAAATGGAAATTTTAACCTTAAGTAGTGACCCGATAAATAAATAGGGTTATAAGGGGTTAATCCAAGAAGGGCAGGAAAAGGAAAACCCGATTAAAAAAGAAACCGACCCCCTTTTAGGGTTAAATTTTCCCTTTTTGGGGTTTTTTTTTAAGGGGGTGAGGGTTTTTGAAAGGGGAAAATTAAAATATTGTATTTGGGGGGGATGGTAATGGGAAAAAAAGGGAAAAAGATTTAAAAGAAGAAAAATTTTCCCCTGGTGGGAAAAATAAAATTTTCCTTAAAAATTAAAGGGGAAAAAAAACCCTTTTTTTTGGGGGGGTTTTTTTTTTGGGGGGCCCATTTTGGGGGCTTTAAAAAAAAGGGGCCCACTTCACGTATGGGTAAATTTCTGTTGGGCCCCCGAAAAGATTCAAAAACCCCCGGGGGAAAACCTTTTTAAAAAAAGGGGGCTTTAAAATTTTTTTAAAAAAATTTTTCAAGGGGCAAAACCCCAAAAACCGGGTGAAAAAACCGAAAGATGTTGGGGAAAAAATAGGGGCAACCCAAAATTTAAAGATTTGGAAGTTAAATTTTTTAACCCTTATCAGAAAAAAATAACGAAGTTTTAACCCCTTTTTTTTATTACCCAAAAAAACTTAAATTCCCTCAGGAAAAACCCAAAAATTTTTCCCCCCCCCCTTTACAAGGTTTTTTTCAAGGGAAATTTGAATTGCCCCTACATTTAAAAAAAATAAATTTCCATTTCAGATCACTATGTGGTCTCCATATGGTGGTGTTATATCGGCATTAGTATAGTGGCAGTGTACATGTGTACCAGATAGTAAAAGAGAGAACACCTGACCCTGTGATAGGAGTTACACTTTTCCTTTCTTGCTGGTGTTTATTTTAGGAGGTGATGAGGTGCGTGACCAAGGGAAACATGTGAGGAGGATATTGTATGTGGGTGGAGGGGGATATGGATGGAGCTACATAGCCCTGTGTCTATGATATGTGAGACAGACAGATGTGTGAGATAGACAGACAGATATGTGACTCTCTGGTACGGTGTACTATACAATACAGTTCTTTCTTGCACACTGTATTATGTGGTAAAATGGGCGCATTTATGTCCTAGAGGCCGTTTTTTTTTTGCTGGGGGCGGGGCGATTGGGTTGCTGGGGCGGGGTTTAAAAGGAAAGGGGGCCCAGGTGCTTCAGCTGTATGGGGCCCTGAAATTTCTGTTGGCGGCCCTGCACATATGCACAATGCTTTTCGGGCGGCCGGCGATTTCAAAAACCGCCGGGTGGAAAACCTGTGTAGTGGGGACTGCTGCACGGGTTTTCTATAGAAGCCAGTTGTGTTTGTTCGCAGCCGGTTTTTCAGACGGTCTGCAAAACCGAAAACCGTCTGAAAAACCGGCCACAAGCCCGTGCTGTGGGTACATGCCCATATAGTGAACTGTGCAATCTGCTAATATGTATAGAGATATTGTGAATGATTAAAGCTGTGTGTTAACCATCTAGCTCTGAGTAAAAGAGAAGTGGAATTGTCTGTCAGTTTTGACTCCTGCTTATTTATCTGCACCGCACACCAAGGGCTCCTCACCCACCATCCCATGCAGTTTGAGTGCTACTACCACCATCAGAGTTTGCCGACCCCCTCTTCACTATAGTGTTGCCTGTGATGCATGAGAGGCTTGGTGAGCGATTGCCACCATGACATTAATAAACCATATTTCTACCATCCTCTCTACAGCTTCCCTGGCTTGCTGCATATACAGCTCAGGTAAAACACAACATTCAAATAATAACACCATAATAAATATAAATCTTGCCTTCACTCAGCTGAAAATGCTGATATACATTATAATGACCAAATACTACCAATAATACTAACTGTGTTTAAACATGCCTCCATAATACTGGTGCACCATACCAGTATTAAAATGACCACTTAGGGCCCAAGTAATACTGTCATACTGTGCCCAATAGTTCATCTTGCAGCAGTTAAGTAACACATTTATTGCGCAATAGCTTCCCTATACAGTTTGGTGCAGCCAGTGTCTGTGAGCTGCAGGACACAAGCAGAAGTGCAGGTAACATGAGCTACTCCATTTGAGGTTAAATTGTAGTTGTGTTGTGGTTATACACAAACATTTGAATTTGTGTCTGGTTTAAAAATATCAAATACCATTGCAGTGAATTTTAAGTTAATAGAATATGCCCTTTTAAGGATCTTCACCTATTAGCCAGAGGACAACTACCAACAAGATCATTTGCTTGAGAAGACCTTAGCCATCCATCCATGCATTAGAGGGACAGCTCTTTGGCTTTGATGAATACTGTGTAATGCTTACAGGGGTTGTGTCACGGTTGGAGGTAGTGGATCTTCTGGACCACCGCAAGCAATGGCGTAAGCCACGCCAGGGAGCGGAATCTAAGTAGTTCCCGGTTTTCACTAGAGCCTGTCACGTCAAGGGAGGTACAGTGAGCCCTGACTGGAACCCAGCCCACTGTCCCTGCCTACTTGACGTGCTGCCCTAGGCGGCAGACGGCAACTGGGCGACAGTCCCTGCGCTGCTAAAGTGCTGGGGCCGTCAGAAGGAAGAATAGTCAGACAGTCCGGGTCAAACCAAATCAGGAACGCCAAGCCACAAATCAGAACCAGAGGGATAAACGTAAACATGCCGAGGTCAAACACGAACGGGAGCGAGGTACAAAATCAGAAGACAAGCCGGGGTCAGGAGAACAAGCCGAGGTCAGGTACACAGGTAAGAAAACAACAAAGCAATAGCACAGGTAGCAAGGCAGCCAGGAGAATATCGCAGGCGCAGCACTCATAGCAGGGAGTTTAAATGTGATCCCCAGATACCGCCCCTGTAGCTGATTGGAGCGGCCTCCGGGTCCTCCCATTGGCTGGTGCGACGCGCCTCGTGTCAGGAGTGGCTGGGCCACTGTCCCTCACACAGCTCCCAGCAGACTGTCTATCAGGGTGGGGTCGCTGATCAGCTGCTGCAGACTCTTCCTCCCTGCAAGCCGAGCGCTGCCCAGCCCTGACAGTACCCCCCCTTTTAGGAGGGGCCACTGGACCCTTCCCTGGTCTGGGTTTGTTTGGGTGAGACTCATGGAATTCCCTCACCAGGTCATCAGCATGGATGGATTTAGCTGGAACCCATGATCTCTCCTCAGGACCATACCCCTTCTAATGGACCAGGTCCCTGCAGTGTTTTTTGGCCCTTTAAACGAAAATCCCAAAAAAACGGGCATTTCATTTTTTTAATTTCCCCCCCTATACAAACCGGAGGAGGGGGGCTAAGGGCGGAGTAACGGGCTAACCTACCTCTTAAAAAATTTGCCCCAAAGGGAACCTTATCTTAAATTCGGAAGACGGGGGTAATTTCACCCAAAATGCCATTTGGGTTTAACCCACCTCCTAAACCACATATGGGACCTAAAAATTCGCGGCCCCAAATTTACCAGAGGGAACTTTAAATTGGGCAAATTTTTGGAGGACAACCATATTTTAATCCCCAACCGCAAACCCTCTAGAACAAAAACCGCCGTTTTAACAGAAGTTTTCTTCTGGATGTTTTTGGGTATGAACCTAGTTTCTGAACTTGGGCCCAGACTGTGCACAGGATTTTTTAACCCCTTCCCACATAGGGCGAAAGGATAACCCCTACGGGGAAAATGACTAACCCGCAAATGGGAAATTTCCCTACCCCCGGCGATTTGCGGGCGGCTTGGGGGCAAACCAAAGCACGATCGCCCAAAATGGGACCCCGGGAAATTAACCCTGGGCCCCATGCCGGGATCACCCCCCGGCCGGAAATGGGCTCCGGGCCCCGGGGGGTTACCGCTTCATTACCGCAGGGCCGTCATGGGGTGCGGGTAATAAAGCCGCATGCAGGGGGATGAGGGTCCTCCGCCTTTCTCCCGGCGGCTGCCCCCACTGAAAATGCGGGACCCCCCCTCTCTGATGCCCCGGGAAAAGGAAAAGGCCCCTCCCGGGGGCATTCCCGTGATGTCACCAAGGGCCCCCCAAAAGGGATTGTGGGAAAGGGGAAAAGGGGGTTTTCATGGCAACCAGTACACATACTGATAAATTGTGCATGGTCGCAAATTTTAACAGCAATCTGATGATTGCTGTTAGAAAAAAAGTGAAAAAAAGTGAAAAAAGTAAAAAATAAATTCAAAAGTGAAAAAAAATAAAACACAAACAAAAAAAATAAAAAAACAACCCCCGTACAACCCCCCCTTTTTCCCCTTTACAAACGCCAACGCCCCAAAAAAGATCAAAAATAAAAAAAGTCCCCAAAATTTGGGGAAATCGCCGCGGCGAAACGACCCACCCGAAAAATCTGATTTTTTTTTTAAGCCCCCCCTGGTGAAAACCCCAAAAAAAACAAAAACCAAAACGGGTCACAAAATTGCGATTTTTGAAACATCTTTTAAAGGAAAACATAAAAATTAAAATAAAAACCCGATCAAAAATTCAAATAAGAACGCCAAACGTTGTACCGTTTTTTAAAATTTCCAGTTTAAATCCCGCAAAAAAAAAAAGCCCCCATACCCGCCCCCCTGAAAAAGGAAAAATTTAAGAAAAGTTTTTGGCTCTAAAGAAGACAGCGTTTCCCCATAAAAAATTATTTAACCCCAAATAAAAACCTTTTTTTTTTTTTTTAAAGTGGCTTAAAAATTTTAAAAAACATTTTCCCTTAAGGGTAAGGGGCCAAATCGTATCGACCCAGGGGAGTAAAGCTAACGGCCCATGATACTGCACAGTGAGCGCTTTTTAAAAAAAAAAAACCCAAAAAACACTACTAGGTTTGCAGTTTTTTCCCTTCCCCCCTCCCTTTCCCCAAAAAACGGAAAAAAAACCCTGTTTTCCAAAATTTTTGTCCCCCCAAAAAAATTTAAAACCCTTTAAAAACGTAAAACCTCTTCCCCCTCCAAAAAAACAACCCCAAACAACACCCCTTCCTTACCACAAAAAAAAAATTAAAAAAATTTGGCCCCAAAAATTTAAGGGCCCCGGATCCCCCAAAAACCCGTGTTTTTCCTTTTTTGAAAAAAGGGGTTTATATTTTAAAAATTCAAAAACAAAAAAAAAATTTATAAAAATTTGGGAAAATATCGCAAAAAACCCGGTATGGGCCCTTTGATGATTAATACTTAAAAAAGGGGTCATTTTATACTGCCCGTTGCCCGCTGTTTTAAAAAAAAAAAATTTAAAAAACCCCTTACCGGGAAATTTGCTTTTTTGGGGTTTAAAAAATTCCTCAAAAAAACCTTAAAAAAATAAATCAAAGGGGAAATTGCCCCCCAAAAAAGGTAAAATTTAAAAAAAATTAAAACCCCTCCCCCAAAAAAACAACCCCCAAACCAATTCCTCCGGGGTAACCGAAAACCCCGAAACTTTATCCCAAAAAATCCAAAACAAAACCCAAAAAATAAAAAAAAAATTTTTTTAAGAGCTACTTTGCGTAAAAAGTAAATAAAACTTTAAAAAAACTAAAAATAAAATCAATAACTAACCAAAAAAAAGAAACCCGACCCCCAAATTAAGTAAAGAAAATCCCCATTTACACTCCCAACGGCCAAACCCCTGTAAAAAAAAAGCCCCAAAAAAACAATGGCGGAATAGCTTTTTCCACCTCATTTTCCCCCCCAAATTTTGCCCCAAATGCAAAAAAAAAGACCCAAATTTTTGTAACACCATGGGCACCCCAAAAAGGGTAACAATACAACCCACCCTAGAGATTCTTTTGGAGGCGTGCTTAAAAAAATTAAATTAAGGGGGTTTCACCTTTCTGGTTTTTTGGGAGGGGGGCTTTGCTATATTTTGACATGGCCCCACCAAATCTGCATTCCAAAACCAAGTAGCGCTCCCTCCCTTATACCCCCTGCCATGCCCCCAAAAAAACCCCGGGAAAACCCACCCAAAATTGTAGGGAATTCCCAATTAAGAGAAAAATTTTGGGGTAAACAAGGTTTTTTGGGTCCCCTTTTTTTTTTACCAGAATTTCCTTGTAAAAATTAAACATTTTTAAAACCCCTAAAAATTTTTTCCCAAAATTTTGGGAAAAAAAAAGGGTTTTTACATTTTCCCAACACCCCCCCTAACCCCTAAAAAAATTTTTTATTTTTTGAACACACCTGTGGGGTCATAGCCCCATTTAACAAACCCCTGAAAATATTCCTTTAAAAAGGGGGGTTTAAAGTTTCCCAATATGGGGGGGGGTTAAATTTTTTAGGGGGGCCGTTTTTATTAAGTTTTGGAAACCCCCTTTAGGGTGTCCGAAACCTGAAATCCCCGGGGGGCCCCTAAAAAAAAAGGTAATAAAAATTTTGAACTCCCAATCCAGTAGGTGCCTCCTCCTTTAACCCCCAAAGGGGAGAAAAAAGAAAGGGGGAAAATTTTATGGGGATTTTTTACGAAAAGAACGGAAAGAATCTTGGGGAACAATAATTAAAGTTTTTTTAACCCTGATCACTTTCCCCGGGAAAAAATGTTAAAAAAATTTTTAAAAAAATTTAAAAATTTTGCAAAAAAAGGGAGAAATTTTTGAAATTTTTCAATTTCCCAAAATTTTTGTTTTAAAATTCCTGTGAAAAAACCAAATTTGGGTTTTAATAAATTTTCCTTTAAATGCTTTTGAATACTTTAAGGGGTTATTTTTCTTAGATGGGGGGCTTTTTAGGGGGTTTTCAACATAAAACCCCCCAATCAAAATCACTTAAACTGGACTGTTCTTTTAAAAAATGTATTTTTGGCATTTTTTTTGAAAAATTTTAAAATTAAATACTTTAAAATTTTTAAGCCCCCTAATGCGTAAAAAAAAAAAAAAAACATTTAAAAAAATGATGCCAAACTACACAGGGCATAGGGGAGATGCCAGTTATAAACTATTTTTTTAAATGGAATAACTATCTGTCCCTTTCATTTCGAAATTTTTTAAGTTTTAAAAAAAGGTAAATTTTTCCCAAATTTTTTACGATTTTTTGATATTTTTTCCCCAAATAAACAAACATTTTTTTTTGGGCCAAAATTTTTTTACCGTCTTTAAAACCCAATGTTCCCCCAGAAAACAATCTCTAATCCCCATGGTAGGTTAAAGTGTCCCAAAAAATTATTCTCACATAAATGACACAAGACAGATTCAAAAATAGGCCTGTCAAAGGGCCAAAAAATGGCTCCGGCGGGAAGGGGTTTAAAGATAACATCCACCCCGCAGGATCAAACGATTCAACCCGGAAAAATTTTGCATGCCTTTTTTTGAAAACCATAATTACAGTAAAATGGGGGAGATACCAGACAACCCACTATCCTGATTAATTTTAAAGGCGAAATTCCCAAACCCAAAGGAAGTTTTTTTAAACCCCTCCCAAAACCGCTGAAAAAAAAATTTCAAAAACAACGGATTTTTGGGGTTTCCCATTTGATTTTTCCCTCTCAGGGCCCGCCATTAAATTGGAAGGCAGAGGGGAAGGAAAAGGGTATAAACCCCGAGCCTTTTCAAAGGGCTTTTCCCCAAAAAAAGAGAAACAAACTGAAACCCCTCTTCCGAAAACAATACTTTTCTGTAAACCATGCAGTTTGACAATGTGTTTTGAATAAAGAGCAAGCCCAGTTTTAGACGACGCAACCCCCTTAACGGAACAAGATGGAACATTTGACTGAACCGACCACACCACGCCAAATAACCGTTTTGTCCTCTGAAGGAGGAAGTCCGGCATAAAATCCATGGAGATGTGGTCCACGGACCGTTCAGCGTACAGTTAGGGGCAAAGTTTCCCCAGGAGGATGAGTTCTGGGAACTTTTGGCCCGACGCAGACTTTCACAAGATGCCACATAGCCACACATCACGAGGCAATGAAGGCACCAGTATTATGAGAAATAAGCTTTTTTTGTGCCAGACACTCCAGGATGCGAGATTTACAACAGAATCATGAAATTCTTTAAAAATTCCGTCAGCCGAAACTGATGGGACAAAGACCTTCGAAATAGACAGTTAACAGGTCTCATCTCCTGGTGGGCTTAAACTCTCAGTGCTAAATCAGGGAAATAGCTGAGACAAACTGTCTCCTTGGGCAATATTGGTGCCGGATCCCCTCTGGAATGGCTGGCACAGAAGCTTCTAGATAGAGCATTCAGCCTTCACATTTTCAAACCAGGTTCTGTAAGTAACAACAAAGTTGAAGCGCGTAAAATAATGCCCAACGGGGCCTGACGTGGAATTTAACCTTTAGCACTCTCGTAATAAGGTACGATTCTTATGAACAGTAAGGACGGTGACCTGATGCTGGGCACCCTCGAGGAAGTGCGCCATTCTCGAAGCCTGCTTTAATAGCCACAACTCCCGGTTTCCCAAAACATCATAATTCTCTTACAGCTGAGAAAATTTACTGAAAAGGAAGGCACAAGGGCGAAGGTTAGTCATATTAGCGGACCCCTGAGACAAGACCGCCCCTGCACATACTCGGCAAGCCATCAACCTCAACCGACAAAGGGTTTGCTGTGAATCTGCTTGAAACAACACAGGAGCTTGATACAAAACACTGCTTAACTTCTCCAAATGCATCTATGCCGTCGAGGTTGCAAACTACTCGAACTTACCCCCTTCTTAGTCATGTCAGTCAAGGCGAACGTAAGACCGAAAAATTAACGACTATATTTTACTATATAGTTCGCGAACCCAAGGAACCGCTGCCAGGCCTTCAGAGATGAAGGGCGGACCCAATCGAGAATGGCCTGAATTTTTACCAGGGGGTCCATACGAAATGAGTTAGGAGTCAGATGTTCCCAAGGAAAGGTACCTCCTGCACCCCGAAAACACATTTTTTCAACTTGATCAAACAAACTTTTTTGCTTCAGGATTTGGCATAACCCTGCCGAACGTGTTTAACCGTGGGACGACCAATCTTCTCTCTAATCTTTTCCCGAATAGATTTAAAATGTCATCCAGTAAACGACCATACAACAACCCATGAATCACTGAAAACATCATTAACCAGGTTCTGGAACCCGCGTGAGCATTAACAACAACCCAAACGGCACCACCAGATTACTCAAAGATGACCTTCACGGCTGTTAAAATGCTTTTTCCACTCATCCCCTCTCGATGCGAATGAGGTTATAGGCCCCTCTAAAGTCCAACTTGGCAAACCACTTTGCTCCCTGGATTTGGTTGAACAGATCCGGGATCAAGGGAAAGGGTATTGTTTTGTTACGTTATTTTATTTCAGTTCAACGGTAATCTATGCATGACGGAGCCTCCATCCTCTTTTTTCCTACAAATACCCCCCTGCAACCATGGGAGACACCGAAGGTTCAGATATGCCCCTTTTGTAAGCTTTCTGCAATATATTTGTTTCATTGCTAGTCTCTCTGGACAGACAGATTATATTTCCTTCCTGGGAAACCTTACTCGGGCAATAAGGTCAATGGCACATCATAAGATCTATAGGGGTAGTATCTCCGACTGTTTCTGAGAAAATACTGCAGCAAAGTCACGGATAAAAACAGGAATCTGCTCCACCTCAGTAATGTCCTGGAGATGGTAGGGAACATCTGTCCAAACCACCGTTGTCCCCACTTGACTAATTCACATCTGAATTTCCAGTCAAACACAGGGGTTAAATGTTTTCTGAAGCCAGGGCAGCCGCCACACCACATCAGCGGGCCAGCCCCTCCATGATAATAGAGTACACTTTTCAGTATGTATGGATCTCGACCACCATCTCCAGCTCAGGAGTAACAATGTTGGATTGGCCCCGAGCTAGTGAGTGGAGTCAATAGCCACTACCCTCAGAGACTCAGATAGCGTTCTCCAATGTAGGCCTAAACATTTGACGAAAGACCATCAACAAATTAGCACGTCCAGAATCCCACAAACGCACTCCGAGAACCAGACAGCGACAAGTATGAAATCTTAACTGGTCGCACAAATTTTTTGGATATATAGGAAAATATACTGCTCCGCCTAGGTGATCATTCCCTCTGAACCACCTAGGCGCTGAGTTTTTTCTGGCCTGGGTCTTCCGTTTGGAGCACTCCCCGAACACCCCCGTGTCCATCTTCGCCCACAGTAGAAGCACCACTCCCTGGGTGCGACGAGATAGTCCTACAGACAATAGCCAGCAGACGTGGAAGAAGCCCCCACTTGCACGCTCCTCTGGTTTAAATCAGAAACAAACGGGTTTAGAGTGACCATGTGTGGACCACCGAGAGAACACCACACCCTTTCCCGACGGCTCACCTAAAACAGTCTGTCCAGACGAACGGCTAGGCCATGGGCCCTCATCTAAAAGTACCAGGGGTAGGTAAGCCACCAACAAATCCTTCACATGGTCAGCTAACCCTAATCTAAAATGGCATCGGGGAGCTGGGTCATCCACCAGACGGAACTGCACCAGCGACGATATTCAGAGCAAAATTCCTCCACCGTCTTTTTACCCTGCCTCAAGGTGGTCAGCTGAGCCTCGGCCACAGCTTCCCTATCCGGGTCATCAGAAAGTACCCCTAAGGCGGCAAAGAAGCTGTCCACAGAAGACAGTTCTGGCGACTCAAGCGGTAACGAACATGCCCACTCCTGGGGGGGACCCTGAAGTAGGGACATAACCATTCCCACTCTTTGCTCTTTATTGCCCGAGATATGTGGACGGAGCCTAAAATACAGGCAACATCCCTCTCTAAATGCCAAAAAGGCCTGGATAGGGGGCTCCACAGGAGGGGAAGGTAGTGCAGGGACACTCTGCCTTGGGGTAGATTCCTGCTGTTCTACCCTCAGCGCCAGATCCTGGACTACCTGGGTTAGCCCCTACATCTGCTCTACCGTAGCTGTCATGGGGTTCATAGTGGGGTAGAGCAGTAACGGTTCCGGCCTGCGATAATGTCACATCAAAGGAGGTACAGTGAGCCGTGACTGGAACCCAGCCCACTGTCCCTGCCTACTTGACGTGCTGCCCTAGGCGGCAGATGGCAACTGGGCGACAGTCCCTGCGCTGCTAAAGTGCTTGGGCCGTCAGAAGGAAGAATAGTCAGATGGTCCGGGTCAAACCAAATCAGGAACGCCAAGCCACAAATCAGAACCAGAGGGATAAACGTAAACAAGCCGAGGTCAAACACGAATGGGAGCGAGGTACAAAATCAGAAGACAAGCCGGGGTCAGGAGAACAAGCCGAGGTCAGGTACACAGGTAAGAAAACAATAAAGCAATAGCACAGGTAGCAAGGCAGCCAGGAGAATATCGCAGGCGCAGCACTCAGCTAGCAGGGAGTTTAAATGTGATTCCCAGATACCGCCCCTGTAGCTGATTGGAATGGCCTCCGGGTCCTCCCATTGGCTGGTGCGACTCGCCTCGTGTCAGGAGTGGCTGGGCCACTGTCCCTCACACAGCTCCCAGCAGACTGTCTATCAGGGTGGGGTCGCTGATCAGCTGCTGCAGACTCCTCCTCCCTGCAAGCCGAGCGCTGCCCAGCCCTGACAGAGCCCTCCGCAAAGCGGGATGGACTTGCTGCAGCGGGAGTCTACCAGGTCACTACTCCTGACGTGACTTGCTTGCGGAGGCAGCCGAGGTGTAGCATGGTACAAAATCGGAAGGCAGGCTCGTAGTCGGGGACAGGCAGGTTGGTTAGGGCAGGCGGCAAGGTTCGTGGTCATGGACAGGCAGGAAGGTCAGGGCAGGCGGTAAGATTCGTGGTCGAGGGACGGAGGCAAACGGTACCGAACACGGTAATAAGAACAAGGCTTCAGGAACGCTTTCTCAATAGGCAATGGGCACTAAAGATCCGCCAAGGGCATCAGGAAGAGGCAGGCTTAAATAAGGGCAGCGGCCGGCAATACCCCTCCCTCTCGGGTTGAGGGTCGCAGGGGCACCCATGACAGTACCCCTCCCTTTGGCCTCCCCCTCTTTCTAGCCTGAAGGAATCTCTGAAAAATACTCTGGTCCAGAATATTGTCCTCTGGTTCCCAGGACCTCTCCTCAGGCCCAAACCCCTCCCAGTCGATGATGAAAAACCGCTTCCCTCTGACCGTCTTCATATCCAGAACCTCTTTTACAGTAAAGACATTGGAGGCATCGGCCTCAGGGGTAGGGGAAGCAGGTTCCCGCGAGAAGCGATTTAGGATGACCGGTTTCAGAGACATGGAAGGAGTTCGGGACCCGCATCGTACGAGGAAGACGAAGCTTATAAGCCACTGGGTTTATGCGCTTCAGCACCTCAAACGGACCCAAGAATCGAGGACCAAGCTTGTAGCTGGGGACCTTGAGGCGGACATACCTAGCAGACAACCATACTTTGTCTCCCGGAGAGAAAATTGGGGGAGGTCTTCGTCTCCTGTCAGCTTAGTACGGGGGAAGCCCGAAGTAGAGATTGGTGTGTCTGTCTCCAGACGGACGTTAGTTCTTGGACCAGCTCCTCCACAGCAGGGACCTCGGAGGGCACCGAGAGGGGGAGGGGCGGGCGGGATGTCGCCCATAGACAATGAAGAAGGGGGCGGCACCAGCAGATTCCGAATCTAAAGAGTTGTAGGAAAACTCAGCCCAGGGTAACAAATTAGACCAATCGTCCTGACGCGCAGAGACGAAGTGACGCAGGTAGCAGCCCAGTGTCTGCTTAACCCTCTCCACCTGTCCATTGGAATGAGGATGGTAGGCCGAAGAGAAGCCTAATTTCACTTGGAGTTGCGTACATAGGGAGCGCCAGAACCTAGAAATATATTGGATCCCCCAATCCGAAACAATGTGTTGGGGAAGCCCATGCAGCTGGAAGATGTGTTGAAAAAACAGGCTGGCGAGACGCGGAGGAGGGTACCCCAGGCATAGGGAAAAGTAAACATTTTGGAGAACCGACCCGTAATCACCCAGTAATAGTGTTTCAGAGAAAGGAGGGAATCGGTGACGTCCTAGCCATGGGTCCAAGGACAGTGGGGATCGGCAGTGGTTTGAAGCAGACCAGCTGGTTGAGACGAGGCGTCTTGTTCGGGCACAGAAGGCGGGTTCACAAAGTCCCAACATTTGTGCCGGCCGGGCCACCAATAGTTTGAGGATGGGAAGGGACTTTGTCCAGGATGCCCAGCTAAAGAACAGTGGGCCCACGACTTTCCCCTTTTTTCCCCAATGAGGCGAAGTATGCCTTTCCCGGTGGAAATTTGTCGTTGGTCCACGGGCGCGCAAGATAGCCTTCCGGAGGGGGTTTGTCCCCAATAAAATGAGGCCCGGGGGAAAGCGGCGGCTTGAAATTTTTTGCGGGGGGAAATGGGTCAGAAAGTTGAACTGGAGAAAAAAAGGGTCCATCGGCCCTTGATGTGGATTGCCGCTGGGCTGTTTGGATAGGAAAAAGGTTTTTTGATCCAGTAGATGTGACCGATGCGGCTCCCTCAGAGTTGGCCATTCCCCCAAGGTAGCTTGTGGCCGTAGTTTTCGAAAGGGGGTTTTTTTGCCAAAAATTTTTGGAGTAGGGTTCCTTTTCTTTTTTGCAGAAGAACCCCCCCGCCCCCCGAAATGCGTCCACTAAGAAAGAACGGTCTCTCTGTATCGGGCCCGGGGGAGTCGGGTGCAGAGGCAAGGGCTAAACTTCAGTTTAAAAAAAAGGGCCTCCTTCCCGCTGGGGGGCCAGAGTTGGATTGGTTTTTTCCCGGGGTTAAAACGCCATTTTGGTGACCCAGCGAGGAAAATGTGGTTTATAAAAAGGGCCCTTTATATTTAATTTGGCCAAAACCTAGGCCCCTTTGTATGGCTCAAAGCCCCGGTCGTGGCCACTGTGGACTGCGGACAACTTCGCGGGGGCCCATTTTGAAAAGCCCTTGTCAGTTTGACGTACCCGGGGAAAAGGAAGATTTCCCTTTTTGGGGGGAACGGGCCCATTTTTCGTCTTGGATAAAAGGGCAGTTGGCCCTTTTAGAGGTTTGGGAGGACCTTCGTACATGCACTTGATGGGACTAAAGGTCAGAGAGAACACCGAAGGGTTCATCCAAAATTGAAAACTCCGCATGTGTAAAAAGAAAACCCGAATTGTCATTGAGAATTCTTAAAAAGACGGCAGGGGCATTGCAGATGCAATGAAAGGGGGATGCAAGGTACTCAAGTCCCGGTCGGGGTATTAAAAGGGGGTTTCCCATTCGCCCCTTTTCGTTTTGGATGGGTTGTAAGCCCCACGAAAAGTCCAAATTGTTGAATATTTTTGGCCCCCGGGGGCCGGTAAAAGAGTTCCGTAATAAAGGGGAAAGGGGTGTGTTTTTTCCCGGTTTAATTTTATTGGGGGCCCCGATAATCAATACACGGGCGTAGAGATTTCCCCCTTCTTTTTCATGAAAAAAAAACTCGGTCCCGCCCGGGGAGGAAGGACTTACGAATAACCCCCTTTTGAAGGAAATTTTCCTTGATGTAGGTGGACCCTAGCAAAAGGGGTTAAACCCTGACGGGGTAAACCCCGCCCGTGGAGGAGTGTTCCCGGAAAAAGGTCAAAGGGCAGTCATAGCGGCGATGGGGGAGGCAAGGGGCTAAAATTGCTTCCCGGAGAAAAACGTGAGCAAAAAATTTTTTGATACCCGGGGGCGGGGGAAAGGGCCCCCCAGGGGGGCTTAGACGGTTAATGGAGAAGCTGTAAAACCCCGGGCGAGGTGCCACCCAAAAAGCGAGGGGCCCACTTCTGGTCCGCAAAAGCAAAAACTTGCCCCTTTTCCCCGTTGAGCACAGGAGCATGGGGCTGCATCCCGGAAGCCCCAGAAGGTGGGAAGGGGAAAGGGCCGGGTAGCACATTGAAACGAAGTTTCCTTATGTAGTGCCCCCCCTTGAAAATTGGAAAAGAGGGTCAGTGCGGTACCCACTGGATGTGAGGATCTCCCCCCTGATTGAGGAGATGACCCGGGGGTTTTTCAGGCGGGAAACCCCGAGGGGCTTATGCTGAGACCCAGGGTAGCGTCCAAGGGAAAATTTCCCGCCGGGCCCAGAGTCCAAGAACGCTGAAACCTTTAAGTGGGTGCCCCGGCCCCGTGTCGGTAGAAACGGGTATGGTCCCAAACGAGGAGAGGCCCTTTCTTCACCTAGGGGCCCTCTCCCCTGTATCCCAGGGGGTGGGTTTTCCCCAAAGGAGGATGAAAGGGGAAACCCCCGCGGGAAAAGTTCGGGGCTTGGGACAAAAGAGGGACAGGGGGTTTTTTTCTTGCCCCGGGTCAGGGTCCTGTGGGAAATCAAGTTAAAACTCTGTCCCCTTTTTATGGGTTCCTCAGTGCAGGCAGGGAGGATTACTGTGGCGGCCCCTGGAAAAACAGGGGGGGTAGGCGGGGGGGAAAAAGACGACCCCTGGGGTTCAGTTCCTGGCGTAGCTTTTTTTTGCCATTCCGGGAAAAACGGATATCGATTGAGTGCTAAAAAAGTTTTGGTCACTCAAGGGGGAAGGCGGATCAACGGGTAGGAAACCTTTTCTGGTGGAAGAGGTCTTTTTGAAGGTGGTGGCTTTAAAGCCGCATCTTTTCCCTGGGAGTTCCCAGGCCCAGGGGGGGGAAAAATGTTTCCGGTAAACACCCAAAGAGGAGCGCCTTTTATGCAGATTTAAAAAGGCGGTTTTTAGCAGAAGAGGCTTTGGGCGGGTTCCTCAAAAAAACACTGCGGAAATCAGTGAGGAAGGGGGGGGGGAGGGTAAATCGTGGGGCCGGGGAAACATCTCTGTCCACAAAAGGGGTAGCCCCGGCCCGGGCTTTCCCCGGAAAAAAGGCTGACCACAAAAGGGGGCCCCCCTTTACCTTTGTTTGGGAAATTGGGTTTCCCCTTAACTCGAAAGTACGGGAACATTGGGGGGTTTAAGCCCCCGCAAATCTCGGGGAGTCCCCTCGGGAAAAAGGCGGGTTTGACGGGCGAAGCTTTGGCCCGCAGCCCGGGGTGGAAGCCCAAAAATGGGAGCGGAAAACCACGGGGGCGGGTTTGTTTTCTGTGGGGGGGCCAGACCCCTGCTGCCCTCATGGTGGAGAGGTGGGGAGGTTTCTGGGCCTGTTGAGCGGGTCTGTGGGTTGCTTTTGCCCCGATTGTGGGTTTGGGGTCAGCGTTTGCTGGGCAAAAAAAAAAGGCCCCCCTTGCGGGATCCAAGGCCGATCTTCTGTCACGGGTTGGGTTAAATGGATCTTGGACCCCCGCAAGCGATGGCGTTTAAACCTTTTAGGGAGTGGAAACTAAGTGGTCCCGGTTTTCACGAGCCCCCCCGCAAAGCGGGGGTGGGGCTTGCTGCGGGGGAAATCTACCCGGTACTACCCCTGGGCGTTTCTTGCGGAGGCAGCCGGGTTTTTAGCGTGGAACAAAATTCAGAAGGCCCGGCGTAGTCGGGGACAGGCAGGTTGGTCAGGGCAGACGGCAAGGTTCGTGGTCGTGGACAGGCAGGAGGGTCAGGGCAGGCGGTAAGATTCGTAGACGAGGGACGCAGGCAAACGGTACGGTACACGGTAATCAGAACTAAGCTTCAGGAACGCTTTCTCAATAGACAATGGGCACTAAAGATCCGGCAAGGGCATCAGGAAGAGGCAGGCTTAAATAAGGGCAGCGGCCGGCAATACCCAATTACCGGTGCGCTGGCCCTTTAAACTTAACAGAGCCGGCGCGCACGCCCTAGGGAGCGGGGACGCGCATGCCGGGTAAAAGGAGCAGCAGCGGGAGCATGGACGGGTAAGTGAGCCGGGACTCGGCCGGCAGGACAAGCGCGTCTGCTGCCCCACATGCGGGCAGCGGCGCTGCTAGACTGGGGGGCACAGGTGCGCCTGCGATCCGGGTTGAGGATTGCAGGGGCACCCGTGACAGGTTGTCACATGGAGAAAAAATTGTAACACCTTTCCTAGAGTTGAGCACTTTTGTAGTTTATTTGTATCAACATTTTCTGTGGCCTTTCGGTAGTTCTACAGCAGCATTTTGATGATAGAAAGCTCAGGAATTCTGGGTGTCTCCACTACAAAGAAAACAGCTCTGTGTCAACCTCAGGAGATAAGGTTACCAAAGGGGTTTGGCTCTTTTCAGGACAGTTTTTGAAGCTGTAAGCATGCGGTCCTGCCTGCCAAGGCATTTAAAACATGGAAGGTAACCTGTAGTAAAACCAAGGTTGGGAATGAAGATGCTAAACAAGGCCACACATATTTGGTTCTGCTTCCTAGGATGGTGTCTTTGGGCCAAATTTTTACACATATTTCGGGCGTAAATTTGCTGAAATACATGCCGAAATATTGCCCAAACAATTTACAATACTGTTGTCATAGACATCAATGTAAATTATGATTGACACGATTGATGCCGCCTATGTCACTTATTTTCAGGCGTATACTCGCTGGCAACTAGTAAAGTATAGTAGGCACAGATGTGCCCTGGGCTATTGCTTGGCATTTGTGCTGTTGAAATTACTCACTTGCAAGCGTACTGTACGGCCCAATCTAATACTTCCAACATGAAGTTAAGAAGGCAGAAGATAGACAAAGTCCAACAAGGATCCTGGGGCTTGTAGCTTTACAGGGCAGGAAATTTTGCTGCTCAGCTACAGAGAAAGCAGGCTACAAACAGCACAGAAAAATTCACAGGGGAATAAATGAAGACTCAGGCAAGTCATTGGAAAATATATTTTATTTATGATTGCCAGACAACCCCTTTACGATCCACTTTGGTGCCACATCAGTACAAAAGAATACTTGCTGCATGTTTTCTAGGTAAATTACAGCTAATCTTTAGGGGTCCCAGCAGGGAGAAATACTGTAATCAGTTTAGTATCATATTACCCTTCTAACAAAGAGATTACTCAAAGCAGCCTGAGGCTGTTAAGATCTACACAGTTGAAAAAACACTGGTCTGTAGCTAAACAAAGCTTAAAAACAGCAAGAACATCCGCATCACAAAAAAACCCCACTGTAAACAATGGTGGTCTGAGTAAAATGGTACCTGTAAAACACATTGTAACAACTTGGTCCTGTGTGGTTCACAATTACTTAGGGGACAATGAATGACACACTGCGGCAGATTTATCAAGGCAGTCGCGCCAGAATTGTGGCTCAATTTGCGCCAAAAACATGCTTTTCGCCACATTTACTATGTGTTTTCAACAGTTACAGATGCTTCTGTGCCTCATCTGACAAAGGGGGTGTGGCTTCGTAAAATGGGCTTGGTTTCGTGGGAAGTGGGCGTGGCTTAAATGCAACCAAAAAATGCGCCAGAATATGCGACCAAATTCTGGCGTAAAAGTAAGCTAACTTAAAGATGGTGTAAACTTAGACTAGACAGTTCTAACGTTCGCCAGATTTATCAACACTATGATAAATCTAGTCTAAGTTTACACTGTCTAAAAGTAAGACACTATTGATAAATCTGCCCCACTATATATAAAGAC
This sequence comes from Phyllomedusa bahiana, assembly GCA_025379985.1. Taxonomy (NCBI): domain Eukaryota; kingdom Metazoa; phylum Chordata; class Amphibia; order Anura; family Hylidae; genus Phyllomedusa; species Phyllomedusa bahiana. The sequence goes on from JAODAL010013859.1 coordinate 25,531, forward strand.
ACATATGTATGTTTTTCTCACTATCTGACATGAAATCAGAATAAACCTTATTCTTTTAGGCCAATTAGGATTACCAAAATTATTTATATTTGCCAAATGCCAGAATAATGAGAGAGAGGGAATTTTTTAAGGCATTTATATTACTTTCTGTAAAGTCAAAAGTTTGCATACACTAGGATTACTCTGTCTTTAAACAGTTTGGGACAGCTCATATGATCATGTTATGTCCTTGGAAGCATCTGAGTTAATTAGAGACACACCTGTGGATGTATTTTTAGGCACACCAGAAACACACTGCTTCTGTGTGTTACATCATGGGAAAGTTTAAAGAAATCAGTCAAGATCAGGAAGAGAATTGTGGACTTGTGCAAGTCTGGATGATCCTTGGGTGCAATTTCCAGATACCTGAAGGTGCCTCGTTCATCTGCTCAAACAATTATATGTAAGTACAAACAAGATGTGAATGTCCAGCCATCATACTGCTCAGGAAGAAGATGGGTTCTGTGTCTCAGACAAGAATGTTCTTTGGTCTGACATGTGCATATCAACCCAAGAACAAAAGCAAAAGACCCTGTAACGATGCTGGTGGAAGCTGGTGAAAATGTGTTAATGTGTGAAACGAGTACTGCATTAACATGGGCTGAAAGGCCACTCTGCCAGGAAGAAGCATTACTCCAAAAGAAACATATAAAATTCAGATTAAGGTTTGCAAATGCACTCAGAAACAAAGACCTACATTTCTGGAGACGTCCTGTGGTCTGATGAAACTAAAATTGAACTGCCTGACCATAATGACCATCGTTACGTTTGGAGGAAAAAGGGAGAAGCTTAAAAGCCTAAGAACACCATCCCACTGTGAAACCCGGGGCTGGCAGCATCATGTTGTGGGATTGTTTTGCTTCAGGGGGGACTGGTGTACTTCACAAAATAGATGGCATCATGAGGAAAGAAGATTATGTGGCAATACTGAAGCAACATCTCAAGACATCAGCCAGGAAGTTAAAACTTGGGTGGAAATGGGTCTTCCAAATGGAGAATGACCCGAAGCATACTGTGGATAAGGATAACCAAGTCAATGTTTTGAAGTGGCCATCACAAAGCCCTGATCTCAATCCTATTGAAAATTTATAGCAAAGCTGAAAAGGCCGGTGTCAGCAAGGCAACCTACAAACATGGCTCAGTTACACCAGTTCTGTCAGGAGGAATGGGCCAAAACTCCTACCACTAACAAAATGTATGTAAACTTTTGACATTGCAGAAAGTAATAAAAATGCCTTAAAGAATTCTCTCTCTCATTATTCTGGCATTTGGCAAATATAAATAATTTTGTTTCCTAATTAACCTAAAACAGGGATGGTTTATTCTGATTTCATGTCAGATAGTGAGAAAAACATGCATCTTTGACTTTTTATATAGTGTATGTAAACTTCTGGTTTCAAGTGTTCATGTATATATATTTCACTGAATTCTGTGAAAAGCACATGTAACACACGTCCTCTGCTATGCCTTACCCTTCCTCTATATCCTCTTATTTTTCATTGTTATATTGAGGTAGACACTTCCTGGTATTTTGCTGTGGTTATTTTTGAATATTATGAGGTTATGTGTGTTATTTATGTAGAAATGTACATGCCAACATCTGAAATTGTTTTCAATAGCCAGACAGCACCAAAAGATGATAACATTTTATCTAGAAAATAAGAGCTTTTTCAGTTAGAGATTTTTTTATGATAGGTTACAATATGTCAGTCAAAGATAACAGTCATATCTTTGGATTCTGGTGACTGGGATTGTCTCAAAAATGGGAAACAGGTCCTTTTTGCCTTAATACTGGTGCTTTTTATGGTGAAGAACCCTTCAGGCTTACTGATTAATGTTATAACAGTCTTTCACACAAAAACTGCTACAATATTGAGACAATGGGGTACATTTATTCTATTAATATTTATCACCTAAAAAAAATCTGGGCTTTCTTAGATTGAGCATGTTTTTTGAAAGACATTAAATCACAGTGGACAAAATTTGTGACACCAAATAACACCTGATTAGTGACACATCACTAGAACAGACAGTTAGTATACAAGGGACATCTCCTGTCATGTCTATTTTAGTAAATACTTTTGTTCCCTATGAAATAACAATTCTGGAACATCTCCTCTTATAACTCAGAGTTGTGCTGTTCCTCTATTATTCCTCCTAGAAATGTATTTCTGAATCTGTCAGCTGGGTGTTAGCAATTGGGGTGTGTCCCTGTACTGTCTGATACTGTCCAATCACTGCTGGCAGACTCAGTGGGCGACATGTATGAAGGGGTTAGTTTTAATGTTCTGGCATTAAATGTGCCAAAAGTGATTAGTATGCCTATTTTCCCGATGTATGGCGCGTTGAATAAACATGTTTGCCGCATTGTGCACCTGGCCCAGCACTTTGTAATTCGCCAAAGATGTGGGGGTATTCTGGGGGCGTTATGGAGTTGTGTCACACCACATTCATACTATTAGACACATTTATGAATGTGGCTCGGCAAAACTAGGCGCATTACTGCTAGAACAGGCAGATCTATTCAATATGGTCTGCCTTAGGGCTCGTTCACACGGCGGATTTGGGCACTGATTTCAGCCGTACGGTGCACTGTATTTGTGCTGCAGTACGGCTGAAATCCGTCTCTGTCAGTACGGTAATCCATAGTTCTCAGAGAGAACTATGGATTCCGTCTCCTCTCCCCGCTCGGCGAATACGCCGAGGGGTGGGTGAAAGTGACATGCACATTATTTACGGCGTGTACGCGCCGTGAATAATGCATGTCTACGCCGGCGTAATTGCGGGGAGAAATCCGTCCCTGCAATTAAGTCGGCAAATAAGCCGTGTAAACATAGCTCTTAGCCTGAGTAGTCGTAATGAAACTAGATTTGCTGTTAGGGAAAAAAAATGTCCCTTACTTCTCAACTTATACCAGTAAAATAATAAAAAGTAATTTATGATAATTATCAAACTACCGTATTCTTTGGACTATAAGACGCATCGGACTATAACATGCACCGGACTATAAGGGTATGTTCACACGGCGTAATTGCGGCACGTACAGTACAGCCGCAATTACATCGGGTGCTTTGGGAGTCACGCGTCACGCATACTCCCGCTGGCAACCCGCCGCCCCATTGACGGTCATCCGCCGCAAGTAATTGGCATGTCACTTATCTCTCCGCGCCTACAATACGATCGTATTGTACGTGTGGGGAGAGGAGGCGTAATCTATAGTTCTCTATGAGAACTATGGATTACCGTAATTTTGGTGCGCATCTCGCCCGTATTAGAGAGCAAATACGCGGCGAAGTGTGCGTCACAATTAGCCCATGTGAACATGCCCTAAGACGCACCTAGATTTTTTAGGGGCGAAAATAGGAAGAAAAAAAATTTAAGCAAAAAGTGTGGGCTGAAGTGTAGTTTTTTTGGGGAAATGTCACTTTTTGATCACTTTTTATTCCAAATTTTTGGGGATATTGAATGCCCCAAAAAAAAACACAGTTTCGGCATTTGGAATTTTTGTCTTCTACAATGTTCAGCGTACAGGATAAATTATGTTATATTTTAATATATTGGAAATTTACGGATGTGGCAATAACAAATATTTGTAACTTTTTTATTTTGTTATTTGTAAAATGACAAAAGGGGGTGATTTAAACTTTTAATTTTTTTTAAACTTTTTTTTTTACTTTAATACTCAGCCCCCTAGGGCACTTGACTACTAGGGACACACTTCCTTGTCCTATGTACAGCAGTACTGTTGTACTGCTGTACATAGGATTTCTCATTTATTACCTATCACACCCTGCCATAGGTAATAAGTGTACATATATGGCAGCTGCAGAAGCCTGCATGAGGATTCAGCTGCCATGGCAACTGATCAATGCACAGCACCGCTCCTCATTCAGCTGGCGGCGATGGAGGTGTTAAGAGCGGGGATGGAGGTGGCTCCATTCCTGCTGCTAGCAATGTCTGCCGCCTGCATGGAGCGGCCACCATTGCCCGCACAGAGGGGCAGCAGGCTGCCCGGACCAAGTGGCTCGGCCTCAACGAGTGGCCTCCGTCAGCACCCGCAGCAAGTGCTTGCGGCCTGAACTGAGCGCTCGCCATCAGCACTAAGCGCTTGCTGCCTGGACTGAACATTCTTGGGCTGGCAGGAGATTGGAGTTCTGCCGGCAGTGGGGTTTAAGCCTTTAAATTTGGGGTAAAAAAAAGTGCGTCTTATAGTCCGAAAAATACGGTATATAAAATAAAATTATATAAATTTTATAATAAATTATATAATATAAAAATAATATAAAATTATATATGATCCCAAAAATTAAAATGATAAAGTGGACAACCCCTTTAAGACTAGTGCTCCATGTGGTGTAGCCTGTAATTTACAGTAAAATTTTGGGATAATTGCGACCACAGCACAAACACTTTATAACTCGAATGGATACATCCTGGAGATTGTACGGGATTGCAAACGAGCCCCACACGATCGCGACATGGGACCAGCGGTATATTAACGCTGGTCCCATGGCGCTCACTCCGGCCGCAGGTGATTAACCCCTTAGCTCCAGTGATCCACTAAGATCGCAGGAGCTAAGTCATAGACCATAGAAGGGAGCTACTTCTGCCTGCTCTCGGCGAGCAACAGCACGATCGTCACAACTGGTCTTCTCTCAGACAGCAGTAGAGTGTAATAAACACTTCCTGCGCTGTCTGTAACGTCACCATGCCTGGTTATGCAATGTGGGCATTGCCGTGCAGGGTGATTGACAGTCGCCATGGAGACCAGTACACAGCAATAAGCTGTGTACTGACCTCCTACTGTATGAGTGATTTGAAGATCACTCATACAATTCCCAACTGGAGAAAAGTGAAAAAAATGTAATAAAGTAAAAAAAAAGTGAAAAAAAGTTAAACACAAACACGAAAAATAAAATAAAAACACGTACAGCGTCCTTTTCCCCTTTACAAACGCCACGTCGCGTGTATAACGACCTGCCCTATGAATATGTCACATTAATTAACCCACACGGTGAACGGCATTAAAAAAAAAAGCAATCAAAGAATTGTGATTTTCATTCATCCTGCAGTAAATAAAATGGAATAAAAAACAATCAAAAACTCATCCAACCGTCAAAGTTGTACTAATTAAAGCGTCGGTTCATCCTGCAAAAAAAAAACTTCTTACCCAGCTCTGTGTACGGAAAAATAAAAAAATTATGGCTATTAGAAGATAGTGATGCAAAAACACTAGTTTTTTAAAAGTGCTTCAACATAAAAAAAACTATATAAATTGGGTATCACTGTAATTGTATCGACCCACAGAGTAAAACTAACTGCACGGTGAGTGCTGTTAAAAATAAAAATTAAAAACACTACTATGATTGCAGTATTTTCTTCACCCTGCCTTCCATAAAACGGATTTAAAACTAATAAAAAAGTCTTGTCCCCCCAAAAATGATACCAATAAAAACGTCAACTCATCTGCAAAAAACAAGCCACTACACAGCTCCGTACATAGAAAAATAAAAAAGTTATAGCTCTCAGATTATGACGATGCAAAAACGTGCTTTCTTTTTTGAATAAAAGTGTTTTTATTGTGTAAAAGCAGTAAAACATAAAAAAATATACAAATTAGATATCTCTGTAATCATATCGACCTGCTGAGTAAAGCTAGCATGTCATTTATACCGCACGGTGACTGCTGTATATAATAAAAAACACTACCAAGATTGTTGTATTTTGTTCAAAACTCCTCACAAGAACCCTAATAAAAAGTTATCAAGTTTTAAAGTATCATATTCACCCTATAATGGCACCAATAAAAACATCAACTCATCCCGCAAAAAACAAGCCCATAATCAGCTCTGTATACAGAAAAATATAAAAGTTATAGCTATCAAAATAGGACAACATAAAAACGCAAGTTTTATAGACATATTTCTATTGTGTAAAAGTAATTAAACATAAAAAAAATATATAAAATTTATATAATTTTATTTGTACCGACCCACATAGTAAAGTTATCGTGTCATTTACACTGCACGACGAATGCTGTAAAATTTATACCCAAAAAACAATGATGGAATTGCGTTTCCCCCCCCTCCCCCCCATTTTTATGGCCCAATGCTAAAAAAATTTTTGGAACATCTGTGCACCCAAAATGCACAATACACGGCTAGATGAGATCCATGATGGATGCTGAATCCAAAATGAGGCAAATTCTAGAAGGTTTCACCTGTTCTGGTACTTTGGGGGCTTTGCAAATTTGAGATGGCACCCACCAAAATCTGCATTTGAAAAGGCAAATAGCGCTCCCTTCCTTATACGCCCTGTCTTGCCACCAAACAGCAGTTTACACCCACGTGTAGGATCTTTCCAAACTTGGAAGAAATTGCGTAACAAAATCTGGGGTGCTTTTTTTTCCAAGATCTTTGAAAAAAAATAAACATTTTCAGCTAAAATTGCAGATTGTTGGAAAAAAAAATGTCTATTTTCACAGTCTAATGCTAAAAAAAACTTGGAAAAACACCTGTGGGGTTGATATACTCACTGTACCCCTGGATATATTCCTTAAGGGGGTGTAGTTTCTATTATGGAGTCTTTTTAGGGGTGTTTATTAAGTTGTAGCACTTAGGGCGTCCGCAAACCTGGAATGGCGCCTAAATAAAATCGTATTGAAAATGAGATCCCAAAGTCCCAAAGGCTTATAGTTCAGCCAAATATCACACCAGGGTCACATATGGAATATCTCTGAAAGCATCAGAATCTGGGGAATCAATATTGTTACATTTCCCTGGTCAAAAACTAAAAATTTCCTTTTTTTTTAATTTCCCGTAAAAAAACCTAAAAAGTTTGCAAACTTCCAAATGCTTTTTGGGAAAACTTTAAGGGGGGTTTAATTAATTCATTTTGGGGGGACAACAAAAAGCCAATAAAATCCACGTCAGAACTGGACTTTAAAAAATGTATATTGCAATTTTTTTTAAAATTGGGAAAAATTTCTAAATAAATTTTCTAACCCCCAAAAGTCATACAAAAAGAAAATTTTTTTAAAATGATGTAAACCCACAGTAAATATATGGGAGAACCAGTTATAAACTATTTTGGGTGGAATAACTGTTTATTCACAGAAAATTTTTTAAAATTTTTAAAAGGGAAAAAAGGGCTTTTTTAACCCAAAAATTTTTTACTAACTTTTAAAAACAATGTTCATGAGAAAACAATCCCCTGAATCATGGATAGTAAAAATTTCAAAAAGTTTTTTTCTCATATTTAAAATTAACCAAATTTTAATTTCTAAAATGTGGTTTTGTCCCGAAAGGCCAAAACTGCTCCCGGGGGTAAGGGAATTTAATTTTGTCAAAAACTTTGACAGGAAACCCTTTAAAAAAACTTAAACAAAATAGGCCCCCCTTTTAAACAAGTTTGATAAATCGGGAGCACTTAAAACCCTTTTAGTCTAAGTTTTTTCCCCTTTATTTTTGTTTGGGTTACTTTGTGGGCACTAATTTTGCCAAAAATTTTTCCTCATTCGTGGCCGCATCCTGTTTAGCTTAAACCCCCAACCTTTTCCCCCGAAGGGCCCCAACCTTTCTATAAAGCCATGCACAAACCAACATGACATACCAAGCATAAAACACCACATTTTTGGGACAAAAAGGGCATAATTTTTTACCCCCAATATACTTTATTAAAAAAAGGCCAATTTTTTTTTTAAAATAAAAACAAAACAAATAAGGGGGCACCGTTTTTCCCCCTATTGCGGCCACAAAATTAGCAACTTACCCAAAACCAATTCACCTCAAACTTACGATGTCTCACTCCAAAGAGAAATCCTAAGAACCATAGTAAAAAAATTGAGGGGCACCACCAGTTTTTTCTTTCTTTATACCTTTTTTCCATAACTATCAGAAAAAACACAGCACTCTGGCCAACACCGTTTTGCTCACATCACGCTTTGCCTTCCCTACCTGCTTTACGTTCCCCAAAAGCAACTTCCCCACACTGTGCTATGTTAACAAAGCACTAGCTAATCCATGTTTAAAAACCCTCAACCCCCTAGCGGGTTTTTTTCTCACATTTTTCTGCTGATTTTTCTACATTGACTTCAATGGGAAAAAGCATTGAAGTCAATGTATAAAAATCTGTGAGTAATTTTGGGACTCTGCACTAATCCGCTCTTGTTGGTGCAGGTTTTGAAGCGTGAGTTTTTGTGCAGAAATTCTGTGAAATTAGCTGCAGATTTCTGAGCAGATCCACCCCATGTGCACATATCCTCAAGAAAGGGAAAAAAAACAGTGTGGAGGGTTCATGGACCTTCTCAGAGGACTCTGGAGTATCCATAATAACAGACATTGACATTGTTAAATGGGTGATAAAAAGAAATGGAAGAGCAGAACATACCTTTAAGAGGCTAACGGAGTGTATTTGATAGTAAGCTTTTGAGATGTCTGACAAAGAGCGTTAGTACTGTCGAAAGCTCATCAACTATACTCAGTTGGCCTCTAACAGTTTTCACTTCATACTCTTCAACTACTTTCTATAGCTAACACAGTACAACATTATACTACTGTTTAATGTTGCGAATAGCGCCGCAGCCCGCAAGTCGGCTGCGGCCCTTACAACTGCCAGTGCCCCGGCATCAGGACGAGTGCCGCCGCTGCCGGTGTCGGGAGCGTCGCGGGGACGCACTCGCTCCCCAGCGAGCTGATACCACCTGCCACGCTCCGGCGTCCTCATCCTCCTGCTGCACAGCGCGCACGTCCCCGTTCTCTCGGGCGCGCGCACGCCAGCTCTGTGAATTTAAAGGGCCAGCGCGCCGGTAATTGGCTAATTACCGGGCGCTGCTTTTATACTATCTGGGCACTTCCGCCCACTCCCCGCCAGATCTTTAGTGCCTGTTGCCTACTGAGAAAGCGTTATTCTAGTCTTGTCTATATTCCATGTACCGAACCTTCTCGCCTACGTTCTACAACCACAAACCTTTGCTGCCTGTCCTGACCTTATCGCCTGTCCCCGACTACGAGTCTGCCTTACGATTTTGTACCACGCTCAACCTCGGCTGCCACCGCAAGCAAGTCACGTCAGGGGTAGCGACCTGGTAGACTCCCGGTGAAAACCAGGACCTACTTAGACTCCGCTCCCTGGCGTGGTTTAGACCACCGCTTGCGGCGGTCCAGTGGATCCACTACTGCGTCCGCGACATTTAACACTTGGAAAATAAGTGATACCTCTTTGCCACACCAGCATTGTAAGTGCCACATGGTAGCTGGGGGGTCCATTTGACTTTTTGCATTAGGGCCTTCAAGTTACGCTTTGGTATAAAAGGTATCACCTGATTATGTCACCCTTCTACTGGTTTCTATGGCTAAAACAGTACAATATACTATTGTATAACACTTAGAAATCAGGCGATACTTTTTAGAGGCTAAGCGAGTATATTTGATGTCAAGCTTTCAAGAGTACTAGCTCTCTTCATCAGACATGGTGTTACACCAGTCTGACGAAGAGAACCAGTACTCTCAAAAGCTTGCCAACAAATATACTCAGTCACCTCTGAAAGGTATCGCCTGATTTCTTTGCTCTTCTACTGCTTTCTATAGCTAACACAGTACAACATTATACTGTCAACACTTAGACATTATGATCTTAGAATGCGTCGGATTTAACAAGTGTTTTATAAACCTGATGCATGTTTAAATTGTCTTATCTAAGATTACACCATTTATTGGTTGCCTTGGTTTGTGCCATCAGTTGCACCAAAATTTTGGCATATGGCCTCCAATGTTAGACCACACCTACTTTCCTTAAATCCACACCCACTTTAGCGAGGTCTTGTCCTTTTTGGGAGAGAGACACAGGGGGACATGTATGATCGGCGTTTTCGACGGTTTTCTGGCATATAATGTGTCCTCGGTGCCGACTCCACTGTCGGATGCACCTCCCCTATGTGTTAGTCGCATTAGGCGAAAGCTTCACCAATTTCTAATGCGCCTAACATAAAGGGGCGTGCTGTAGGTGTTCTGGGGCGGGACGCACCACATTCGAAAACACCGACGCATGTATGAATACGGGTCTGCAAAGTGACGCGCATTAAAGCTCCGACAGGCAGACCAATTTCAAAGTGGTCTGTCTGTCGAAGGCGTCGAAGTTTGCCCCACATGTTTGAGCGCACTTCGGCGCCAACATACATCAGGCGCAGTTTTCACTGAAAAACCCGAGAAAACAGGCGCTTCGACGTGCCGATCTTTATACATGTCCCCCACAGTGTGTAAAAACTGTCTAAAACACAGAATAAATGTGGTATGAAACGTGTATGGCAGTATTTTGATGCAAGTTACACTATAATTTTGGTGTAATTGCCATGATAAATGTGCTCCATAGTGTTAAATCTGGAGTGGATAGACTGATATATGTTTACTTGCACAACCCTCTTTGTTCACCTAAAATACTTATGTATAGCCTGGACTGGCCTGTGCTAGATACATTTACATAAAAGATTATAAAGTTGCAAAAGTAATAAGAGCATTAACACGTTTATAGCTTCTTATCGGACCTTTTAAATGAGCGGTTGACACCACTATAGTTCATGCCAACATTACTAAACAACTAGGTAAGTTACAGTGAAGTATTTTGGATGAGTCACGCGTCCTACTTCTACTTTTTTCATAGAAAACTATTGAAGATGCAGCATGATTGCTTCTCTGATAATTCTGCAATAACTTACAATTGCTACTTGTCACTGATATTTTAATGATACATGAATGACAAGAGCTTAGGAAAAAGTTCCACAATTCTATTGACCAAAAGAAGATTCTAAACAACTGTGCTACAAAGTTATTAAAAAGTTCTAGTCAGTGGATGACACTCAAATGTATCAAAGTTGCATAGATTTTCAGTAAAAATTTAAATGAAACACACAAAAACATTGAGATATTTTACATGTGTACCACTGTAAAGTACAGAGGAACAATTTTAATGGTTACTATGAGTCAACAAAGCAACAAATCTGGTAGAAGACAAAAATCAAAAAGGTGCTAAATGCAGTTCACATAACCAATTCACATGTACTCTTTCAAACTTGGTATGGTTACTTGGTAAGACCTACCTTTGATAGAAATTAAAATAATGTAAGTCGATAATGGAATAAATACTCAGGGACCTTTGCTTGCTTCTGGATGTTGGATGTCTATAGGGATCACGTCCTCTTTTACAATAACCTCTTTGTTAACTGTCATATGAGATCATTCAGAAATATATTATTAGCCTAAAGGTTCATGACGTGTCTGTACACACGGAGCTGACACAAGTAAGGTTCCCCAGTTGCCAGAAGGCAGGTTGTTTTCTTGATGAGTGTTATTTTCTGTAACAGTTTAGGATTTGATCAGTTTTGCCTTTATTACTTTACATACTTTTTGATTTTGTGTGTGTTACATAGAAATGTTTTGTATAATCACAGCCATTCAGTGACTTCCTTCTTGCACAGAAACTCTATAGAATTTTTCCCTTTTTAAATTTTCTTTCTTTAAGAAATATAGTTAAAGGGTTATTCTTAAGCTGTTAATTAGCTTTAACCCTTTAAGGTCTAAGCTTGTTTTTGGACTTAAGTACAAAGCCCATTTTTCAAATCTGACTTGTGCCACTTTATTTAAGCAATTTTATTTTTAGCAATTAATTTTGATCGATACAATCCTTGTTTAATTTGTGAAAAAATCAAAATGATGTGAAAATTTGGAAACATATGCTAAGTTTAAAAATATTCTGCATGTAAGACAGATAGTTATTACACACAAAATAGTAAATAATGAACATCTTCCATATGTCTACTTTATGTTGTCATAATTTTTTAGACATAATTTCACTTTTTTAGGACATTAGGGGGCTTTTAAACTTAGTAGCAAATTTTAACATTTTCAAGAATATTTGCAATACAGATTTTTTTAGGGACCAGTCCAATTTTGACCTGAGGGGCCTATTTGTTAGACACCCCCATAAATGACTTAAACTAGGAAACTACACCTCTAAAGATATTTAAAACAACACTTAGAAAGTTTTTTTTTAACCATAAAGGTGTTTCACGGAAATTAAATTAAAGAAGAGGTGACATTTAAAAAAAAAAAAAGATTTTGCAGATTTTAAATTTTAATAATTTTTTTGTGGAATACAGAAAATATTAACAGAATAACAAATTGAATTCCCCAATTATGTCATTTTTAGGGATATCCCATATGTGACCCTAGTGTGCTATTTGACTCAACCACAAGCCTCAGAATAGGAGGAGCATCTACTGGATTTTGGGGTCTCATTTTTATTAGGATTTTTTTCAGGCGCCATAACAGATTTGCAGACGCCCTAAGGTGCTAAAACATAATAAACATCCCTAAAAAGACCTCATGTTAGAAACTGCAACTCTTAAGTAGTATATCCACGGGTGTAGTGAGTATATTGATATATGTTTTTATCCTTGAACCATGAAAAAAAAAAAAATGACATTTTTCCTAATTATATACAGAGTTAACACATTTTTTTTTATTTTCACAAGGAATTTTGGTGAAAAAGCACCTCAAAATGTGTTACCCAGTTCGGCAATACTCTATGTGTGGGTGTAAATTATTGTTCAGGCGCATGGCAGGGTGTACAAGGGATGGTGTACTATTTGGCGCTTGGAACACAGATTTTAGTGGGTGCCATGTCACATTTGCAAAGCCCCCAGAGTACCAGAATAGGTGAAACCTTCCAGAAGTTACCCCATTTTGGATTCAACACCACTTAGCGAATTTATCTAAGGGTGTATTGTGCATTTTGTATTGCAGTTTCTTTTAGTTTTCGGCCATGAAAAAAAAACCTTGCATTTTCACCATTGTTTTTTTTGGATTTAATTTTTACAGTTTTAATCATGCGGTATAAATGAAAGGATAACTTTACTATGTGGGTCAGTACAATTACAATGATATCAGTTTTATATAGCTTTTTTATGTCTTACTACTTTTACACAATAGAAATGTATTTGTAAACAGTTTAGTTTTTACATTGTCATAGTCTAACATCCAGAACATTTTTATTTTTCTGTATATGGAGCTGATTAAGGGCTTTTTTTGTGGGATGAGCTGATGTTTTCATTGGCACCATTTTGGGGATCATATAACACTTTGATCGCATTTTGTCAAATTTTTTGGGAGGCGAGATGAACAAAATACAGAAATCCTGGTAGTATTTTTTATTTTTATTTTTTACAGTGGACACACTAAATTTACTTTTCAGGTTGATACAATTACAGGGATACCAAATTGATATTTTTTATGTTAACTACTTTTACACAATAAAAACACTTTATTTAGAAAAGAAATCGTGTTTTTGCATCGCCATAGTCTAAGAGCCATAACTTTTTTATTTTTCTGTGTACAGAACTGTGTAAGGGCTTGTTTTTTGCAGGATGAGTTGACGTTTTGCTTGGTACTATTTTGGGAGAAACATTCCTTCTTGATCGCCTTTTAATATGTTTTTGAAATGAGGGTGAAGAAAATACGTCAATTTGGTAGCTTTTTATTTTTATTTTTTACAGCCTCCACTGCGCAGTATACATGACGTATTAGATTTACTCTGTGGGTGATACCCAATTTATATAGTTTTATTTTGTTGGAGCAGTTATTCTGTTGTAGCAATAAAAATATGTTTTTATTGTGTAAAACATAATTTATGCATCACTATTTTCTGATAGACATAACTTTTTCATTTTTTTCTAAACAGAGCTGTCTAAGGCTAAATTGCTGGACCGTGCTGCACCGCCAGCTTTTTGCACAAACAACCGCTGTCGGTTTTTGGATTCCTGGCGACCCAGTATACTAGAGCTGCAGGAATTTTGAACATGTTCGATATTCCGCAGACTGATTTTCATTTTGTCAAGACCTCTGTAAAAAATCCATGCTGTATATACTACAGCACAGATTTTCTATTGAAGTCTACACAGCACTGGTTACAGTCGGTTTTTCAGCGGATTTAAAATACTGAATCTGCTGAAAAAGCGACCAAAATCCTGTGCTGTATAGACCTAACCTAAGGGCTAGTTATTTGCGGGACAAGCTGATGATTTCCTTTGTACCACTTTGGTGTTTATATGAGTTTATGATCACTCTTTATTCCATCTTATGTGCAGCGGGATTAATTCTACCATTTTTATTTATTTTTTTTTTTTTTTTACAGCATTCACCATACAGGTAAAATAATAAGACAAATTTAAAGTTTATGTCATTACGCAAATATGTATTCTTTATCTTTTTCGGGGGTGATTGGTATTTGTAATGGGTAAAGGGTGGTGTGCTTGTTTTACTGTATTTTTCTTTTTTTTTTTTTTTTTTTTTTCCACTTTAAAAAAAAATAAAAAATTTCACTTGTACCACTATGGTACAATACTCATTGATCATTAGATCGCTGGTGTAACAGAGGTATAATACATTGCAGTATATGTCTATGCTGCAATGTATTATACCAACTGTCAATCATCCTGTCAGACTCAGCCTACAACCACTGGAACTCCACGATCTCGTTGTGGGGGTTGACATGGAGGACAAAGCAACCTCTCTCTCTCTCTATCACACTCCTTAGCTTCTGCAAGCGCTATTGACCGCGACAGCTAAAGTGTGAAACCGCTGGGAACAGAGTTACTTCAGCTCACGATGGCAACTGCAGGAGCCTAGCTGTCAATCAATGCTGCCACAGTGATCTTGCGGACACAGCTCCTGTGCCTGCTCGATCACCATGATGTTTCTGTACATTGTGGTGCATTAACAGGCTCTGCACCATGACTTACAGAAATGTCAAGGTGCATTACTGGGTTAAACATGTAGGCAAAGGTAACGAAAGGTTATTACCAATTGCACTCTGATTTATTTCAGAGTTAGAAAAATTCTTATTTTCTGGTTATCTCCTGCTTATTAAACACAAGCTAATCTAGTTTACCGAGCACCTCTAGCCGGGATGGTGACATCACTTCCTGATGTTTCTTATCATCAGCACAGGATCTTGTTTATGTTTCTTACTGTCAAACTTAAACCCTTTACAGCTCTTAAGCCTTCTGACCTGCTGTTAAAAGCCTTCCATCACCAACATCCCTGTAATAGACTCAGCTAGGAATAACAGAGCTGAAATGTTAGTCACTGTGGAACCCTGAAGCTGGCTGTGAAAAGCATGCTCTTTGGAACAGCATGATGAGAAAACCTTGTTGAGCATAGCAGAACTTGAAGTTTTCTGTTGCCAATAACCATTTTAATCCAAAGCTCACTAGATTTTGTATAGGGTGTTGCAGTGAGCTCTTAGTAAAAAATGGAATATTGAAAGTAAGGCATTTTGATGACATAAGTGACATCAAAGGTAATACAACAGCAGCATCGAAGGTCATTCCACAAAACCAGTTCCAACATTTCTTTGAAACGTGGATGAGAGGCTTACACCAGAACATAGATTCCCAAGAAGACTACAGTAAAATTCAGCAGTGAGGTATGAAGCACTTTTAGGCTATGTTCACACGACATAATTGCGGTGCGTAATTACGCCCTGCAATGTCGCCGGGACTACGGGAGCTCGCGTCGACTTCCGCGAGGTGAGGGGGGGGGAGTGACAGCCCATCGGCCCCACAGACATTCATTACTAGCGGCACGCATTCGCCGCTAGTAATTGACATGTCACTTATCTCCCCCCCGCAGCGTATTGTCCGAGCGGGGAGAGGAGGCGTAATCCATAGTTCTCTATGAGAACTATGGATTACCGTAATGACTGGGACGTGTCTCGCCCCATATTGAGCGCAGTACGCCGCGAAATATGGGCTGAAATATGTCCCAGTTTAAGCCGTGTGAACATAGCCTTACTGTGATGAGTTTCTCGTTAGACCTCATATGACTTGCTTATTTACAGTGGCATATCTACTGTTAGAGCATAACATTTAAGTAGTGCAGTAAAATCCCACACTCTGGAGTTCCTGATTAGAGATGATCGAGCAGCAAAAAGTTCTACTTCGATTAGAACCTTGAACTTTAGTATGTTCGGTTTGAGGTTCTTTTCGAACTAGAACTCGAACTCGTAAGTCAATAGAAGAACAAAGTGGAACAATTAGTGAAGAAAATTTGGCTCTAAGAGTAACAGAACAAAATTGAGAGGCTAAAGTACTTCATTCCTTTCGATGGCTAACTGAAAAGATGAGGACAGCTTGCAAGCAGGAGTGTAGCTATAGGAGGTGCAGCGGTAGCAGCTGCTACAGGGCCCTACATCCTGAAGGGGGACCAAAAGCCCCTTAAACACATAGGAGATTTGGAGAATGTGTTATACAATCACGGAACCCCCAAAACTGCAAAAACTGAACTTTTGGGCAGTGAGTATGATTTAGCAAATCCAAGCACACTGTGTGTGGGAAAAATGCAGCCAGCAATACCAAACTCCCTAACTATTGATGTTTATAGAGAGGAAAATGCTATCTAACTAACTAAAAGCAGTCTGTACAGTACAGAGAGTGAGCTGAAAATGGTGTTCAAAAGGCAATACTGTGAAATATATTTAACATGGTCAGGTGATTTTAGCAGCCAATGAGATCCCTACACCTCAGCGATGACGTTCTTGACACCTATCTGTGCTCTGCACTGATTGGATGGCCACCAAAAGTGCAGAAAGGTGATTGGATGGCTGCCAAAAGTGCAGAAAGCGAAACTGAAACTGGCGTGTAGAACTAGAACTTTACTTGAACGAATTGTAAAATGTTCGGTTTGTTTCAAGTCCTAAAAAAATTAGGAAGTTCTTCTAGGACTTAACTTTTCTAGAACAGTTCGATCAACACTATTCCTGATCATAAATTAGGTATGATGACCAATGGAGACGTCACAAGTGGATAATGGACACTGAGGGACAGCCCCCTCAGTTACCTTTATTTGTAACAAAAATGTAGATAAGAGAAAATATTACGTGTATTACATACTTCAAGTCAAATATGAAGAAAAAAGAGGCATGGTGTCCAGTAGACTATACATATAACTGCTAGCAGTACTCTATTGAGCATGTCTGATAATAAACTTTGCTTCAAGCCACATTCTCTGAACAAAGCATATTGCCTGGATGAAATTTGACTCTTGATTAGCAGGTGATTAACACTTGCTTATGCTAACTGCGTTAAAATAATTTTGAACTTTAATAGGTCTGACTACTATTTCAAAACAGACCACTCCACGGTGGAGGTCCCAGTCTCATACTCACATGGTTAGATCGTTAGTACAATGGAAAAAAGAAATATCCGTAAAGTTCAATCAAGGGTGGGGAGAAGATGTGTATGAAGGGAGGGGTATCGGTTATTTTAAAACTTTGATTTCCTCTATTTATCCAGAATATGAAATGGGGTATGAACAGATCTGAACAGAATATTTCACTCCTCATCCCAAATCACGATCAGACTGAATCTACGTTCTAACAGGAACTTTATATGGCTACATAGGAGTTAGTATTATTTTGTTGTAGGTAATTGTCTAAGACTTTATTGAAGCCCTTAACCATTTCTGTTGTCGCAGCTCTTGTTGTGACTATTCCACAGATTTACAGAACTCAAGGTAAAGAAGCCTTGTCACCTTTACAGATTGACCCTTTTCTCTCCACCTGAAGAGGTGCCTTCTTGTCTCTTCAGGGGGTTTTACATAAATCTGCTTTTCACTATATTATATCGTAGAAGCTATTTAAGTACTTATACAAATTAATCATATCTCCCTGTAGATGTCTCTTCTCAAGACTAAATAAGTTTAATTAGTTCAACCTTTCTTTATAACTAAGAAGTTCCCTGCCCCCTATTGATTTAGATAGGTCATTGGAGAATATTGGGCCTTATGTATGACTGTCTTTATTGCCAATAGCAACCAATCAGAGCTCAGCTTTCATTTCATATAGTGCTCTGAAAAAATTAAAAGCTGAACTCTGATTGATTGCTATGGGCAACGAAGATACTTACTGCTAGACACTTTTCATACATAAGGCTCATTTTTTTCTACTTCTTTCGGAGCTACATGGAGACATTTTGAAGTGCAGCTTTCTTATTTTAATTAAGTGACAACTACAATCCACAGTAAAATATTCCTCCTGAATGCAGATGTAGCTTTATAAGCATGGGGTATCTTTGTAGCTCCAGTCTAAGGTCTCTTGCACACTAAAATATTGTTCTTTCTGTCATGGACATGTAGTGGAACCTCTGTGTCAGCCATGGGTTTCAGCTTGGGCCACTGCAAGGAGCGAAGTCTAAGGAGTCCCCTTGTTTCTCACCATATAACATCTTATGCAAGGGATCTGGACTTTGCTACAGGTAACTCTCAGGTTGCTAACCCCGAAATGGTTACTCATGGTTTCAGCTGGTGTGCAGGCGAAGTACAGGAGGGACAGGCAGAAACATGCTTGGGTC
Organism: Phyllomedusa bahiana; assembly: GCA_025379985.1. Classification (NCBI taxonomy): domain Eukaryota; kingdom Metazoa; phylum Chordata; class Amphibia; order Anura; family Hylidae; genus Phyllomedusa; species Phyllomedusa bahiana. The sequence goes on from JAODAL010013859.1 coordinate 43,970, forward strand.
ACAAGCAGAAAGTCAAGGCAGGCACAGTTTTCTCACAAACAGCTCATAGGCAGAAGATCAGGACAGGTGGAGTTCAGTCGTAAATGGATCAGGAACAAGCCAAAGACCAACATCAAAAAATAGCACAGGGAAACACACTCTAAACAGCACTAAGCACACCAACAAACTAGTAAAGAATGAATGGGGAGGTGTTCTTTAAAAGGATCTGTTGACAGTAAATTCAATTTCGGAAAGCTGGGTGGCATGCGCTAGCCCTCTCAGCCTGCCAATGGAAACAAAGGACAGATCGGGGAGTTGTGTGGTCACACACCATCTCAAATAGGTAAATGAGTGTGGCTGCAGATGATTGGACAAATTGTGGCACATCTCGTTACACTTTTTGCAGATTTTTCTTGCTCAGCAGCCCACTCATGACAGTGCAAAGAATTATAGCACAACGCTTTTCATACATGTCCCAAGAAATCCACTGATTAGGGAATAAGCCAAAATGAACTCTTTGTTATCAACAGGCCTCCCAGAGGTCAGTCCCCAAATGATCATACTGTTATGGCATATTCCGGTGACATGGCATTACATTATTATTAGAAAATACCAATTTCACATTGCAGATCATTTGTACTTTTTGCAGCTTTGCTTTACTTCACAAGTTAATCACGCAGATGAGCAGCAGACCTGCATGCCTAATCTAAGGTTCTAAGTTAATTTTCCTCTAGTCGGATTGTAGAGGGAAGGGAGGTCATTTTGTCTCCCAGTAGAGAGTCCATGACCTCTGTGATTATTTTGCTAGCAAGATGTGAACAGCCACAAAGGGACGAGCTGAAATGTTAAGAACAAGTAAAGTGCATACATTAATTAAAATATTAGTGTTGTTCATCATTTTGACTAGAAAACCTCATTATCTTTTTTCCCATTAAAGAAATAAATGGGAATAATGCAATGTGGAAGAAATATGCATTTCTATATCTGTTTCTTCAATGATGTTTGTAAATGATAAAACTGTGTTACTGGGTTTTGTTTTGCATACAATAAATGCAATGCTATTATTTATCGTAAGCTTTAGTTAATTACTTTTTAATGATTGTAGGGTTTTGCATATGAATTGATATTTCTGAGCAGTGACCCCAAGAGTTCATCTTAGTATTGTAGCTGCACAGGGAAACCTGTTAATTGATACACCTTTAGCCCCGGTTCACACGGCTTATTCAAGCCGTAATTGCGAGCCGGATTGCGCTCGCAATTCCGGCTTGAATAAGGGGCGGGGCGTGGGCGGGGCCCGCCGTCCCCGTAGACTTACATTATCCACGGCGCGTGTTGCGCCTGGATAATGTGCATGTCAGTTTCTCCCCGCCCGGCGGATTCGCCGACCGGGAGGAGTGACGGAATCCACAGTTCTCTATGAGAACTGTGGATTACCGTAATTACTGCGATGGATTGGCGCCGTACTGCAGCGCAAATCCGGCACGCAGTATGGCGCCAATCCGCGCCAAAATAAGCCGTGTGAATGGCCCCTTAGTTGTAGCAAAGCTGAATTTGTCATTCAAAGGGAAGCAAACAACAAACACAGTTTTCCTTAATACATTGTGGAATGTAAATAAACCCAAACCCAAACCCAGTGAATAAGCTTCGCTTCATCTGTCAATGCATATATTTATATACACTGAGAAAAATATCTTCTCTTTGCAGAGTGTGTAGTTTCTCATAATGCATATTATCAATCTGGAAACTGAGGTACTGGAATTTTTTTTCACAAGAAAACTACTCTAAAGCAATAATTTCATTTAATGATGTGATGACGCTGGAGTTATACAAATGGCCAAAAACCTAAACTAATATAGTTGAGAAAACAAGTTGCATCACAGAACAGGATGGTAGCTCCACCTGGGCCAATTTTGCGGATGTAAATTTTGTTTCCAGAAAAGGTAGTACTCTTCGGTCTCTTCTTTTTCCCCCAGCGTGTACAGGTCCTGGTAGTGAGTCTTCCATTGTAACTGGCTACGAATACAAAGGTATGAATAATGTGGCCATACGAGATGTCTTAAATGTCGTCTTGTGTTACATCTCAGACATTCTTTCGATCTCTCAACAGGAATTTGGATTTTAATATGCGCTCATACATAAACTGGCAGCACGCGATACATGTGTATCTGATCACATGGCAATTTGTGTCAGATACAGTACGTTGGTTGGCACTTCGTGTACTATTGAAGACCACAAGCATCCGGGAGACATATCTAGGATGCCAAGATAGTACTCAATGTTGGTTGTATCAATGGTGTCCAGACACTTTCTGAAGGTGCATGCGGGGCATTCTACCCTCTAGTTCCAAGGGTATAGAAAGCAGTCTTTTAAACCGATTAGAGGTGGGATCACAAACGTAAGTTATATACGCGACGTGGCATGGTGCGGTTATTCCAGTTGGGGCAACTCGATTCCCCAGTGGTTTAAATACAACGCCACGGATTTATTTGCATTATGAGATTGTATCTTCTCTTTTTTGTATTGCATTTTTTGATGTTGGGTTTTGTTTTTATTTGCTACTGAATGACACTGCACCGGATCTACGTTTGTTGTCTATAACAACGTGACTTTGTAACACGTGTTGGCAGTTCGAGGATTATATATAGGCAGTGGTCAGTCTTATATGTTTATGCCATGAGGAAGGAGTCAATCTCCGAAACGCCACGGCTTTAGATGCGATTATTTTTACAATCAGCAGTTACATTTTCGCTGGACATCGTTGCTCTACTTTGATGAACTTTTTGTGGCTAATCTTATATGGTTTTGGGGGTCATACAAAATTGATCATAAAATGCAATAAATGGCAGCTTGGAAGATGGAGACCGAGTTATACAAACAAGTGGGTAATATAATTGTCTAAAGAGACTAGGGTCATGTTTTACAGACCTATTGTAACAAATTCCATTTGTAAAGGGGGGGGTGAAGGTCTGCGAGCTACAGGGATGGTATACTCACAACATAAGAGATTTTTTTTTCTAAAAATTCAAAAAGGCTTTTTTTAGGGAAAAGACATCAAAAAAAAAAAAAAATTGAACGGTAAAATTTCCAAGAAAAAAAGTGACAATGTTTTAAAAATTTGGGAGATAGGGTATGTCAAAGCTGTAGATTTTCCAAAATAAAAAGCACCCTTTCCCATTTTTGAAAGGAAAAGGGGATAAATTTTGGGGCAAAATTTTAAAGGGCCAAATCTTCAAACATAAAAAAAAAACCATTGAAAAAGGGTTGACATATTAACTTTTGGGCAAAAAAAAACCCAAATAAAAAAGTCCCAAGGGAACTTAAATGTAAAGCATAAGCTATTTTGTTGGGCATCAAAGGTTAGAGAGAGGATTTTTTAAAGAGAGAAAAAAGCTCGGGGGCCTTAAGGACCCAAATCATTTTAAAACCGGTAAATCTTACATCCCTTTGATAAATGTTCACACTGAAATGTAATATGGTACTTTTATGAAACAATCCAAGTAAAAGTACTATGAAATAGTTTTTAACAGAAAGGAAAATGACAAACCCAACCCGGGCCCCTTAAAAGGGGGATGTCTCTAAAGAAGGGGTTTATCATAGACATTATCCTCTATGCAAAGAGCGATCCCAATAAAAGGGGCAACATACCCTAAAAAAAGGGGGTAAAAGGCATTAAAAAGATGGGGGGTTATAGTCGGAGTTACGATCCCCAGCCCGCCCCACAATCCCCCGAAAAGCGAACACCAAAAGTATTTCAAAAAAAACAGGTTAGGTGAAAAGAGGGGATAGGATCCGGGCTCACCCAAAAATGAGCCAGTCATCCCAAATCTTGTGAAAAAATTTAAAAATCTCGCCCCTAGGGTCGCTTCGAAAATCCTCCCACCTGGGGAGATTTTTGTGGATTTCCCTCAAACCAACTTGTGATTTTAAGGGACAGGCAGTGGAGCGCCATACCTGGGAATCACTAACTCGGCGGAAAATTTTAATTTAAAGGGGGTAATTAGTCGATTTTCAAGAGTGGCGAACAGAAAACCCGGATGGGCCGGAAGAGGGAGAAAAAAGCAGGGTCAAATTTTCCAATCTCTCACCAAAATTAATTCTATAACCTTGGGTTTACTTTCAACCCGGGAAAACTGTAATGATGGGCTTTCCAAACCGATATTTTAACATAGGGCCCTCCTTCTTTTTGGGCATCTCCACACTCTTTAGGGCCGAGGGATGGTAGTATGTAAATTCTTTAGGGGCTCGGGGACCACCCCAGGGAAATTTATTTTTATAGTTGAGTTTTTTTGGGACTTTAAACGAAAATTTTTGGTCCCCCCGGGCGGGGGGCGAAAATTTCACCCCAATCCTCGTCGGAAAGATTTCGGGCAAGATCCCTCTCCCATGCTTTTTGAAAAGACAATCTAGATGATGACCCCGATCTTATTAATAGATCGTAGATTTTAGAGAGCAGATGCGTTGCGTGAGTCATATCCAGACACCAATTCTCAAACACAGAGAAGGGTCTATTGAGCGAAAGAGGTGCTTCGAAGGCAAGACACACACTTCTCAGCTGGTAGTAGTGCAACCTGGAAAATCTAGGGAACGTGAAGTCAGTTACCACTGCCTGATCTTGGTTAAGGGTGTCTGCATGATATATGTCCTTAAAAACTCCTTGACCTCTGACTCCTCCTATGCCAAGGCCCACAGATCTCAACGTATCTGGCAGACCCAGATTCCCTGTAATAGGAGTGAATGGCCCGCCCGGCTCCAAGATGTGCATAGATGAGGTATAAGATCTAATTGTCATAACCATAATACGGGCAATGAGAGGGAGGGATATGAGGAGTTTCCTGGGGAGCCACTGTGGGGGTAGCCACGGTACGGTCGCAGTTGTGTAATTCATCCTCAATCTCTACTCACAATTTACACTTACGATTGTGAAAGCGTCCAAGATTCTGACCGCCAAAGCCGCCAAGTAGTATGATTGAAAATTCGGAATCGCCAGACCTCCTTCAAGCCCAGGTTTCATCAGAGTGGATCTAGACTATGTAGAGATCGAAAAAAGTACTGAGGGAGGAGGATCGGTACTGTCTGAAATAAGTACAGTAGACGTGGGAGGATATTCATTTTGACTATGTTGATGTGACCTAACCAAGAAAAATCCTTTTTGTCCCATTTGGAGAGGCCAATACGAATCAGATTAACAAGCGGGGCAACGTTGAGGTCAAAGACTCTCTGGGGGTCAGAGGGTATATTTATTCCCAAGTATTTGATTGAGGAGGGGGCCCAAGAGAACGAATAACTCCTTCTCAGCTGGTCAAGGTCCTCTGCCGATAAGCCCAGGCTCAGGGCCACACTTTTGGTCATGTTCCCTTTATGACTACTAAATGAACTAAATCGACCAAGGACCTGAAGAATTGAGGGGAGGGAGATGAGAGGCTCAGTAACATAAAGCAGCAGGTCATCTGCAAATGCTGAGCACTTAACATCGAGATTGCCACATTTAATGCCATGAATTGACAATGTTCCCCTTATATCTTGAAGCAAATGCTCCATAGCCAACGCATACAGTATGGGATAAGAGATGTTTTAATGACAATACAGAATGCAGTTATTTCTAGTGTACTACATTACAGTCTGGACTTCAAATTAATTTGAGGGTCTAGTCTAAGATCTGAAATAATTATTTTAAGGAATTTATTTGGGGTCTTAAATAATTTTAAGGTCTGAGTCCAAACCTAAATTTAATAAAAAGGTCTAAAACTGCTATCTGAAAAATTTTGAGGTCTGCATCTGGGGTCTGAATTAATTTCTGCATACTAGGATGTAAACTAATTTTGGGGATCTTTTTAGGCATGTAAAATAATTTTGAGTCTGGTGTTTCAATAAATTTGGGGGTCTGAGTTGGGGGTCAGAATTAATTTGAATGTCTGAGGTTTAATCTAATCTGGAGGTTGGTGTTGGGGTCTGCATTAATTTGGAGGTTTGAGTCTATTGCCTAATTCATTTGTCTAAGTCCGTATCAATTTGGTGTCTGATTCTGAGGCCAGGATTAATTCGACGGTTTGGTCTAGGGTCTAAATAAATATAAGGGTCTGTCTACAGTCTGAATTAATTTTGATGGTCTAAGGCTTGGATTGAGCTGAATGTGTACTTGTAATGTTGTAATTGTTCATATGTGTGTGTACAAATTATTTTTACCATATAAACAATAAATAAATAAATAAATGAAAAAGGTAGTACATTTCCTAAAGTTTATCTCCAGTTAAAGTATTCTGAACTCCTGTGCAAAGTATAAGGGTACGTTCACACAGTAAGGTTTTTCGATGGATTATCAGATGGTTTTGGGATTTGAAAATCGTATGAAAACTGACTGTCAACCATCCACATAGACTTTGATAGAAAATCTGTTCAGCAGTCTATACAGAACAGATTTCCACCTGGCGTTCCGAAAAACTTTCAACATGCCCAATCTTCCTCCCGGTTTTCGGGCGGAAGGTGTACATTTCAATGGAATCCGCAAACCGCAGACAGAACCGGCCGGAATTCTTAAGACAGAATCCAGCCGGTATTTTGTCTATGGCGTGTGGGTGTACCCTTAATTTACTACCTGGAAACTGGCAGTGTATAGTTGTCTGGAATAGATGTCCGTGCTACATCGCTTCCATTTAGACTTTAGGTGCCGTAGCAGAACATGTTATAACTTAATGTGCACAAGAGCTTCACTTTCAAGACTATGCAGTCTGACTGATTAATGATGATCACATGCACTGGTGGCCAAGTTAGTGTACAAGTTCAGGTTTTATCTATAAATGTATAGTCCATCCCCTAATAGAGAATATTCTGTACTGGGGATTAACTTCCAAGGGATATATTTTAGTACTGTCCTGTTCGTGGGTCACATACTCAGACCCACCTCAAATTTTCTTGTAAATCCCCCCAATAAAGGGCTATTACCATTACATTGATTAACTTTGAACATGTAGGCAAAGGTAAATAAAGACTATTGCCAAATACATTGCTGTTCTGATCTTGCTTCCTTTGGAAGTTAGAGCATTTCTTATCTTTTGCTTGTTTATAGAAGGTTTATTTGCCTGACAATCACTCATCTCTGCTCTAGCAGCCCTGGCTGGGATGGGGAGGTCACTCCTTGTTTTGTGTGCTATCAGCTGTACAGTAGCTTGTTTATCTTCTTTTTGACAAACTTTAAGCCTTCAGAGCTCTGAAACATTCTGCAGTACTATGAAAACTCCTATATCACCAATTTCCCTCTACGGGTATGTTCACATGGCATAATTGGGGGGAACATTTTGCTGCATATTTGCACTTCAATATGGCCGAAATGTGCCCTGCAATTATGGTAATTCATAGCTCTCCTAGAGAGCTATGAATTACATCCATCTCCCACGGCATACATTGAACGCGTATTGTACGCCGGGAGAGTGAAGTGATATGTCACTTCTTGATGGTGCTTATGAACCGCTGGCAAGGAAAGTGAAAGGGGCCGCCCGGGAGCCAGCCCCCCTGAGCTTTAGGAGTACGCACTGGCCAGCGCATACTTCTAAAATACCCGCCGTATTGCGGCGCGTACCGTACACACATCAATACACCATGTGATCATACCATATGAGGCTCAGCTATAAAAAGTCACTGCTGTAGAACCACCCACAGCCTGAATAGGAAGTTTACAATGTACGCAAAAGTTCAGCATCTAAGGAAAAACATACAAATACAATCACATATTTATTTCAGCAATGAAAAAGAGAACTATAAAACCACAGCTTCCATTCCTCCTGATGCGTTTCAAGCCATTACTATAAGTAAGAGCCCAACCAGCTTAAAACACGTGGAATGGGAACTGTAGTTTTACAGTTCTCCTTTTAATTGCTAAAATAAATATATGATTTTAGTTTTATATTTTCCTCGGATGCTGAGATTTTTTGTCCATTGGATTAAAGACTCCCTGCTTTTAGGTCCAAAAGGCTGTTCGTGCACCAATACTGATATTTATCATGAGGTTACCAATTATTATAAGCCTCTTTTTCTTGTTTATAGCTTATTGAAGCCTGAAGCTGCTGGTAAAGAGCAGGGTCTGTGAAACATACAGATGGGAAAAACAGTCCCCTTTAAATAGTCCTTTTTGTGTTTTGCTCTCTGCTTAAGCACCTACATACACTTTCTTATGGCAACTCTCATGCATTTCCCATTTCCCATATACTTTTCTCTGCACCACTGTGTGGAACACAGCACCCACCAACCACCTTTTGTTTTTTTCTACCATTTATATCTGCCATCTAATTCCCTTCTCACACAGCAGTGCCATTTCTATTCAGCACATTAGCACCTTTCTCCTCCTTTAATGTCATAATATGCAAAGCTCTACCAGTGCTATAATTGTGCAAACCTAAATGCTGAAATGACTTGGGATCTCCTGGTCCCTTGCATGCCCAATACCATGACCATGCTCAGCTCCACCATGCACAGCATGGGGAGAGGGGAAGAAACTCCAACAAGGAGAAGCAAACACAGGGGGACTCTTTCAAGCTATGAAGCTGGACCCCATTAAATGGGAATCACAGAAGATACTCTCAGCACATACAACGTTAATGACAAGGAATGTATGTACCAATGTAAAACAGAGCTGTTAAAATGGCCCTCTCTGCAGTCACCCCAGTTGCTGCTTTGTAAAGTCCATACACACATAGCTTTGAGCATTTAAATGTGAATCAAAGTTTGTATGGGCATTATACAGCTCTTCCAGAGGTAACTAAATTATTAGAAAAAAATAAACTTTTAGAGAACAGTTTTATAGGGTGACGCAAAAAGGTGCTTGAGAAAATTGGAAGAGAAGATTAGTGTTGAGCGATTGCGTTGGCCATCGACATCGGTCGATGGTCGATAGTCGACCATCATCGATAAGATAGTCGATAGTGAGCAGTCGATTATGAGCGATGACCATTAAAGTCTATGGGAGAGCAACAACACCTTCATTCTTACACCCAAACAGGGCTGGAGAAGCTGGAATTAACATCCACAACAGTCAAATGGATACAGGCTCGGACTGGGCCGCCGGGGGACTGGGGAATTCCCCGGTGGGCCCCCCGAGCCGCTGTGGGCCCCGGAGGCAGTGCCGTCGCTCCCCGGGGCCCGGCCGCGCATCCGGTCACTGGACGCCCGGGACCCGCGTCCCAAGCACCCAGAGATCGGGCCGGTAGCTGGGGACTAATGTCCCCGACTCCCGGGGCTGCGCGGTGTCAGCGGAGCACAGCGCCACTAGCGCTGCGCTCCGCTGATCTCCCTGGCAGGCTGAACGCATTAGGCCTTCAGCCTGCCGGGCGCCGGCCCCTACTGCTGACGTAGGCGCGCGGTGATGTCACTTCACTGCGCCGCCTATGCAGGACAGAAGGAGCCGGCGGCAGCTCGGAGCGGCCGGAGCAGGAGCCCGAGCCAGGTAAGTGGCTGGCTGTTGTTGTTTTTTTTTGTTTTATTACCTACAAGGGGGGGGCCCTGGCTACAAGGGGGGGCCCTGGCTACACGGGGGCCCTGGCTACATGGGGGGTCCCTGGCTATAAGGGGGGTCCCTGGCTACAAGGGGGTGTCCCTGAAAAAAAGGGGGGGCCCCTGCTAAAAGGGGGGGCCCAGGGCTACATGGGGGTCCCTGACTAAAGGGGGGTCCCTACTAAAGGTGGTCCCGGCACAAGGGGGGCCCCTGACAAAGGGGGGCCCCCTGGCTAAAAGGGGGGCCCGGGCACAAGGGGGGCCCGGCTCAAGGGGGGCCCCCTTTACAAAGGGGGGCCCGGGGCTAAAAGGGGGGGCCCTGACTATACGGGAGCCCTGACTATAAGGGGGGATATTGAAGGGTGAAGGGGGTATTTTATGTGGGTGGGGGGGGATATTTATGGGGTGGAGGGGGATATTGTATGTGGTGGAGGGGGATATTGTATGTGGGTGGGGATATTGTATTGGGTGGGGGGTTTTGTATTGGGTGGGGGGGGGATTTTGTATTGGGTGGAGGGGATATTTATGTGGTGAGGGGATATTGTAGGGGTGTGGGGGATATTGTATTGGGGGGGGGGGATATTGTATTGGGTGGGGGGGAGATTTTGTATTGGGTGGAGGGATATGTAAGGGGGTGGAGGGAAGATATTAATGTGGGTGGGGGGGGATTTGTTTTGGGTGGAGGGGATATTGTAATGTGGGGTGGGGGGGGAATTGTATGTGGTGGAGGGGGATATTTATTGGGGGGGGGGATTTGTATGGGGGTGGAGGGAGATATTTTTGTGGGTGGAGGGGAGAATTGTATAGGGGTGGGGGGGATATTATATGTGGGTGAGAGGATATGTATGTGGGTAAAGGGGGTATTTGTTGTGGGGGGGGGGGAAAATTTAAGTGGGTGTAGGGATATTGAAAGTGGAGGGGGGATATTGAAAGGGGGGGGGGAAATTTTGATCGGTGGGGGGGATTTTGTATGGGGGTGGAGGGGGATATTTATGTGGGTGAGGGGAATTGTATGGGGGTGGAGGGGGATTTTGTATGGGGTGGAGGGGTTTTGTATGGGGGTGGAGGGTGATATTGTTTGGTGGAGGAGATATTGTATTTTGGGGGGGGGGATATTATATGGGGTGGGGGGGGTAAATTGTATTGGGTAAAGGGGGATATTGATGTGGGTGAGGGGAATTTTGAGTGGGTAGGGGGATATTGTATGTGGGGGGGGGGATTGGAGGGAGCTACAAACCCTGTGTCTATGATATTGACTTTCTTGCATTGTACTACACAATAAGTTCTGTTTTGCACACTGATTTTTGGGGGAAAATGGCCTTTATTCCAGAGGACGGTAATATTTTCAGTACAGTAGGGTGGGCCCCCCAAGATCATTTTCCCCTGTGGGCCCCCCCCCCATCCGACATAAAATGGATACGTGCTACATCTTAGGCAAAACTTAGGTTATAAAAGCCACAGAAAAAAAAACACACAACTTTTCACTATCCCTGTTTTGTACCACACATGAGCCTTAAATCTGCATCACCCACAAAAAAAAGTGCCAGAAGGCAGTATGATTTAAACCCATCATCTTACTTAACTGGACTTTGAATTCCCTGCCCGGGAACGCAGCATGACCCCCAAAACCTTCATGACCCCCATTTTTAAAAAGTCCCCAAAAAAGGATCTTTCAACCACCATTTTAGTTAAACGGACATTGATATCTTTCCGGGGCCACAGCATGAGCCCCAAACCTGCATGACCCCCAATTCAAAAGTGCCGGGGAAAAGAGTTTTTCCAACCACCATTTTTTTCACTGGACATTGACTATCCCTTCCTGGGCCACAGCATGACCCCCAAAACCTGCAGACCCCAGTTTTTTTTTAAAAGTCCCGGAAAAAGGAGTCTTTCAACCCCATTTTAGTTTCAGGGGGACATTACTATACCTTTCCCTGGCCACAGCTGAGCCCCAAACCTGCATGACCCCCATTAAAAATGTCGGGAAAAGGAGTTTTCAACCACCATTTATTTTCATGGACATTGACTATATGTCCGGCCAAGCTAGCCCCAAACCTGCATGACCCCCAATTTAAAAGTGCCAAAAAAGGATCTTTCAACCCCATTTTAGTTGAAACGGACATTACTTACAGCCCTGGCCACAAAAGAGCCCCAAACCTGCATGACCCCCATTTTAAAAATGCCGAAAAAGGGATCTTTCAACCACCATTTTATTTTCACGGACATAAATTCCCTGTCCGGGGTACGCTTCCCCCTCCGTATGATGCGGAAACCAATTGACTTCACTGGAAATACTGGTGGTTAACGCCCTGTTCCCCCCGGTCCCCTTTTTCTTGGCATTTTTTTTCTTTTTTTACCAATTCGGAGGAAATTGTCTTGTATTTTTTCCGCCCCCGGCTCCATACTCCATGTCCCCGAAAAACCCTACATCTGGTCAAGTTTTCCGTACCCCTTTGTACAATTCGGGAAATTTTTTTTCCCTATTTTGTACATGCAAGTTTTTTTAGTATTTAATTTAGAAAACCTTTTTTAAAATAGGTGAATTTCCCACCATGTCTTGTTTTCTTTTTTTTTAAATTGTATTAAATGGGTTTTCCAAACGGGATTGATATTTTGTTAAAGATTTGCAAAAATAAGTCATTTTTGAAATTTTGGCCCATAAATGCCTACCTTTTCCTGTTTCTGACGAAACCATCACCCTTGACCACTCTTACAATTGTGAAAACAATTTTTTTTTAAGAAACAAAAAATTTTTTATAATAGGCCCTTAGTATAGCTGCATTTAAAAGAAAAAATGCCCCCCAAAAATTCAAAGCATGACCCTTGAGCCCTTTGGACAATTGTGAAGAACAAAGTCTTTTAGAAACAACATTTTTTTTAATGGGCCTGTAGTATAGCTGCATTTCAAAGCAAAATGCCCCAAAAATTCAAAGCGACCCTTGAGCCATTTTGGGACAATTGTGAAAAACAAATTCTGTAGAAAAAAATTTTTTTTTATAATAGGACCTGTAGTATACTGAAATTAAAAGCAAAACCCCCCAAAAATTCAAAGCATGCCCCTTTTGGGCCACTTTGGACAATTGTGAAAAACAAATGTCGTTAGAAACAACATTTTTTTTATAAAAGGACCTTAGTATAGTGCATTTCAAAAAAACCCCCCAAAAAAATTCAAAACTGCCCCTTGAGCCCTTTCCCAATTTAAAACAAAGTCGAAAAAAACATTTTTTTTAAAAAAAGACCTGATATTGCTGCTTTTCAAAGCACAGCCCCAAAAAATAAAAACGCCCTTTCAGCCATTTTAAAAATTTGAGGGAAAAGCCACTTAGAAGCCCATTCTGTCCAAAGGCCATAATTTTTGCGATCCACAGTCATACCCCAAAAAATTAAAATAGACCCAGCACAAAAAAATTTAGGGAAAAACCCATTTTAAAACCACATTTCTTTTCCAAAGCCCTGAATTTCGTACTCACAGCTAATGCCCCCAAAAAAAATTAAAAAATATACTTCTCAGCCAATTAAAAATTGTGGGGGAAAAAATGCCACTTAAAAGCCACATTTTTTTCCAAAGGACCAAATTTATAGCTGTATCTCACGCAACATACCTCAAAACCATTGACAAGAAAAAACTTCTAAAGATAAAGTAATAAAGGAAAATACTGTTTCATAAACCTTCTGCTTTTACGTCTCCTCACAAAAAACCACAAAAAAAATTTGGGGGAAAAGGGAAAAAAAATTGCTAAGAAATGATTTTTTAAAAAACATTTTTCAAGAGGAACATTTCTTTTGAAGAGGAATTAAGTAGCCGGGCAACTAATGGGTACCCCCAAATTTGGGCCACAACATCACAAGACCCTTTCCTATTTATCTTGATAAAAGTCAAACGCCACATTACTGTGGAAAGCCGGAGGGCTTTGTCTGTAATGACTCCTCCAGCGTGCTAAAGGCCCCTTCAGATTTACGCTGCTTGGGCAGGACAACCCCTCAGGGTTTGTACGACCAGCTGGGGCCCCATCCCCCTTTTTGGATACCCAGAATCTTTTTGGGGTCCGGGACACATACAAAAACATCGGTTTTGACCGCGATAGTCGTGCACCAGATCTTAACTGGCTCTGTGTGTTGGGTGTGGCCTGTTTTGCATGCGTTGGTGGGGGGTAACCAAAGTTTTGCCGAGCACCCATTGGGCTTCTCCCCCTTTGCCTCTGCTGCCGCTACGCCTCTTGGCACTCACGCTGTCACGTCCTGATGTTTTCCCCCCCGGACATTTGGGGAACGTAAACAGACGCAACAGAGGGTCTCCGAATCAATCACAAGGTCCCTTTTCCTGCATTTTACTCTCTATTTGGGGGTGGGGGAAAGGGAAAGGCGGGTTTTGTTTTGTCCCCGGATCCAGGAGGGTGGCCACCCAGTAATTGTTGTTCATTTTGATGGCCTTAATGTGAGATCATGTTGGGGGAAATGGAGCATCCAAGCATCATGTGAGAGATGGACCCTTTGTTTTCCCAAACCCTCTGGGTCGAGGGCACTCAAACTGATCTTCTTCATCTTCCTCCTCCGCCTCAAATTCGCCCCAAACCCCTCTTTCCAAGGGCGGGGGACGTCAGTCATGGGTTGTCAGGAAACCCCTCCTCCTCCTCCCCCTCCGCTGCCCCCCGGCACAGCTTAAACACCCCCCTGACTTGCCTGAGATGATCACCCTGAGAGCCATGCGCCACCTTGCACTACTCGGACCCCGAACCACCCCAAATGAAGACCTGAAATTGTAAACTGGGGGCCTTGTGGTTTTGAGGGAGAAAAAGGGCTCCGTGTCCCATCGTTTCCTTTCCCCCTCCGTCGCTGCGAGACCTTTTTTCAGATGTCCAACGATCTTTCCCAGAACTAAGATCACCACAATGCCATATGAAAAGGGCATCGCCGCACGACCATTTTTGGGGGCTTCTTCAAACGGCAAGGATGGTGCAGGTTTTTTTTCACCTGCCCCCCACTCTGGGTGCCAACACCCCAGGTCCCCCGCTGCTTGTCAGGCCATGTGTCACTTCGTACTGCAAATGGCTTTGCGCGCTGCCAAAATCGCTGGGCATGGGGGGTGGAATTCCAGGGGTTTTGGGGGCCCTCAACAATGAGACTTTGATGGGGGGGCTAGCGATGCTGAACTCAGCCGGGCGGACAAGCGGGTTGAACGGGGGAAGTGCGAATTTAACTTCGAGCCTTCCTAGCAGCGCCCGACCCGGGTAGCTCTTTAGAAATTTTCTGGACGACAAGGTTTCAGACTGTGCCAGGCAAGGGTTTCCCGCCTACCGATTTAAAGGGCGGCCAAGATTTCGCCCTTATCGCACACCCCTTGCCTGGCCCCAAGGTTTTTGGGCACCCAGCCACGCTCGTCTCTTGCGGAGAGCCATCCACAGCTCCGACCTGTTTGTGGACGGTCTCCAAGACAGATTAATTTCAACAAGCCGGTTTCTTGGGCCGTATGCCACCAGGGACCTTGGGGGGAAAGAAAACCCCCCCCATCCCCGCTTTTGAAACGTGCGCCGAGCCTGAGAGCCACCGTCACCCCCAGAACATCCACCCACCACCCAGTGGCGTCACAGAGATATGCGGCCCTTGGCCATGTTTTATCCATTTTTTGGTGGTCAGATGGACTTTTCCCCCGCCACAATGCAGACAACGCCTTAAAATTTTTGATGAACTGGTGGGCCCGGCAGGACGGGTTTTTGGCAACGAAATGCGCTCGGCATCTGGTATTAGGGCAGGGCAAGGGCCCTGACGTTCGGAACCCATCTGTGTCCACCAGACAGAAAGGCAACATTTTTAAGGCCAAAAGCCTGGCTATGCCGACATTCAGGGTTTTTGGCTTTGGGGTGGTTTGGGTTAAATGTTTCTTCTGCCCCAAACCTCGAAGACAGAAGGGTTGGGTGCGAGACTGCCGCTGTACGGGGGTTTCAGTCGTCAAACTGGGGGAAGGGGAAGGGTAGGATGGGTCTCTGGTGGGCTGGGGTACTCGGGGGAGGGGGAGGTGAACAGGGGATCCCCCCATCAAACTCTAAGACTGGGCAGCTGAGGGGAAATTGGTGGGGGGAGAGGGGAGGTGGAGACAGAGGGGGTGACAGTGTTGGAGGCCCGGCGTCGGGTTGCCTTTTTTTTGGGAAGTGTTGCCTCCCTTTCAACTCACATTCGCTGCATGTGACTGACAGTTTTGGGGTTGGGTTAACACCTAAGGTTCTTGCCTCTACTTATTTTTACGGCTAGGGGGCATATGACACGCGGGGGAATCAGAGGCTTTGTCAACGAAGGCCCCGCTTGAGAGGTCCTGGGCCTTTTTGACGGCGAATAAGCGAGGAGCGGGTTTTTTTCGCTGACCCTGGCTGTCGGAAACATATCACGGGCTTCTGCGACCCCCCCTCCCCTTTTTTAGGCGGAACCCCTACTGACACTACCCCACACTTCCCCCCGTCCCGTTTTAAAGCTCACAAGCAAATTCCTGAAAAGACCACGGGGATCCGCTTTGTCCTCATCAAAACATCAACACAGGGGCTTTCCCTCTCCTGACATTCTGCAACCAGGGCCGACGGCTACAAGCAAGAGGGCTGCAAGCATTGCCGACCCCCCGGGGTTTTTTCCGATTGACCGCTCCCCTTTTCCTCCCTGATCATCAGTAACTGGCGTCAAGCAGAGAAAATACCCTCTTTGGCCTCTTGTTTTTAACGCCTTCTGACCCCAAACCGCATTTTGTCATCAAAGAGGTCTTCAGAAAAAGGAATCCACAGTGGGGGTAACGGTTGACATTTTGGGGTGCTTCATGTTGGCGGAAACTTTGTGGCCCTGACTGGAGGACAGGGGGTAAAGACTGCGGATGCAGGTTACTTAACCCCTGAAGGACAGATTGGCACGCTGTTTTTACTGAGATTCCAGGCCCGACCACGATGCAGGCTTGACGGTCCTGGCAATGACGACCGGGCATGTGTTTGTCGCCAGCACGGGAAAGGAGCCCCTTTTCCGTACCTTACCTCCATGTCCTACCCCCCCTTTTGCTCCCTTTCCACCTGAAATTTGCTCCATGTTCAAAATAAAAAATTTGAGAAGGGATGGAAAGTTTTGGAAATCTCTTATTAAAAGACGGAAATCAAGTATTCTCAAATCCCTCAAATCAAAACAAAATTCTGGATTTAAATAAACTGCAAAGTAGATCTATCAACAAAATGGCCTGCCCCAAAGTAAAAAAAACTATCTGAAATGTATTCGGATAATACAAGGTATTTTTGGCACCCTTCAATTTACCTGTGTTGCAAACAAATTGCTGTATTAAATTTTAAATGCAAAGTAGATCTATCAACAAAGCTGGCCCCGCCAAAGTGAAAAAACATGTATCTAATGATTCTAAAAAAGGTTTTTTTGGCCCTATCAATTACCTGGGTGACACAAAATTGCTGGATTCAAATTTAACTGCTAAATAGATCATCAAAAAGCGGCCCGCCCAAAAATCAAAAAAAACCCATCGAAAGTATTCGAAAAATACAAGGGATTTGGCACCATCAATTCACCTGTGGTGACATAAAATTGCTGTATTCAAAATTTAAGTGCGCGCTCAATGAACAAAGCTGTAGGCACCAAAATCAAAAAAAAAGATCGTTATGTATTCGATAAACAAGATATTTTTGGGACCTTTCAATTTTACCGGGTGACTAAAAATTTCTGGAATTCAAATTTAAGTGCAAGGTGATATATCAACAAAGGTGGAATGGGCAAAATTGAAAAAAGAACACCTATCTGAATGAAAATGAAAAAAAGTGGGGTTTTTCACCCCCAACAAAAAAGCCTGCTTACAGAAAAGATGTGTATCCTATAAGTTCAAGCTCCGTTTTCCCGGGAAAATTTTTTAATAGAAAACGTTAATAAAAAGTATTGCAGTGCAATGTCTACACTAAGCTTGGTGAAAATTTATCCATATTTTTAAAGCTTGTCTTTGTATAATCAAATATTTTTGGGCCCTTTTAATTCCCTTGGGGGACATAAATTGCTGGATTCAAAATTTTAATTTCAAGGGGATAAAAAACAAAGGTGGAAGGGCAAAATTGAAAAAAGAAACCATTGAAATTATCTGTTTAAAAAAATGGAGTTTTGACCTAAAAAGAGACCTGCATTTTTTAGAAAAGATGTGTATCCTTTTAAATTCAGGCTGCCCCAAAATCCAGGGAAAAATTTCAATAGAAAAAATGTTAATAATAAAGCTATTCAGGCAATGTCTCACTAAGTCGGTGAATTTATCCAGTATTCTTTATAGGTTGTCTGTGTTCCCCCACGGGGGGGCCCCCTGTCCACCCCCCCGTGACTTTACAGCGGAGATGCTCCTTTTAAAATTTTTACCTAACATTAAAATCTTTTTCCAATCTCTAATCTAACTAAATTGAAGGATCACAGCAATATAAAAGGGATCTTTGTGAAAAAATAAAAATTTGCTGACGTTTGGACACAAGCAGAGCGCACGCCTTCTGCCGAGACCTGAGAGACACTGAGGGTAACAGGAAATGCTTTTCTATGTAAAACGAGTCATTATTTTTCCCCCAATCGCAAAAATACACATCCCAGTCATGATTCGCACACCATCTCACCCTGCTCTCTTTTGTAAGTGATTTCGGCCCCCAAAAAAAGAAGGAGCGGAAAATGGGCGATCTTAATAAATGAGCACGTTTTTAAACCCAAATTATCGCATGATCTAAAAAATCCGATCACCAAAAAAACGTCCGATTTCAACTTTGTCGATAATAATCGCTCAACACTAGAGAAGATACTAACTGTTGAACAAATTAAAATGGGACACATTGAAATGAATGAATATAGTACCTGCTCTTCATCTATACAGAGACTTCTGCTGATGAGGTGCATGCATAAGATCTTAAAGTGTTGACATTTTTATGCTGGCCTCCGGAACAGACAGCATAGGCATTTTTCAGCTTACTTTTAGCTTTGCTGAGTAAACTAGGATAGAGTTAGTGGTAAATGTGTGAGGGATTGATTGAGAGATGAGAGCTCTAAAAAGGAAGATTAGCAATATTGGGCACATATATAGTTCAAATAAAAGGTCTGTATGCAGCCCCCCTGTTACTCCTTGATCCCTGGAGAGAGGACTATGCCCCATAATTTATTGGAACCTCTGTAAGTCTTTCAAGATCTCTTCAACAGTTAGAGATGTTGTGCCAAAATGACATTTATCTACTTTCCACAGGATAGGTGATAAACGTCTGGTTGCTGGGGTTCCTGCTGCTGGAAACTTACCAATCGCTAAAACAGGATCAACAGCATAACGTCCTTCACTCATAGTGGGGAAGTGTTTGAATGGAGCAGTGGTCAAGCACCCGCACTGCTGCTCCATTCAAACTTGATAAGAATTTTCAGCCTATCATCCCATTGCTCCAAAGATTTCAATGGAAAAATGTTTGGGGCCCCGTTTAGGGATTGGTGGGGATCCAAGCAGTAGGACCCTCAGTGATTAGACATTTTTCATCTGTCTTGTGGATAGGTGAACCCTTATGGCCTTATGCTCTCCATCAGAAGTATTTATCCAGGTAGGACAAACATGGTACTATTTGGATTATGTTTGCTTTACTGTTGACCAAATATTTTTCTCTCGTAATTGCATTGCTCCTGCACAAAAGGTAATACTGGGGAAAAAAGGCAAAAAATAGTTGAATTACCGTGTCTCTATTGATTTTGATGGGCTCTATTGAGGAGTCCGTGAGGGACCTTTTTCATGGTACTCCGATGGAAACCACCAATAGCTCTTTACTCCCACTCATTGCAGTTGCAGGGGGTGTAACAAAATACAAATACATTATTTCACATTTACATATTCAATTTAATTCACTATATAAAATGAAGTAACCTGTAGAGCTTATCTACATAAAAAAGCAAAATATAAATGTTCAAGTGCCAACCTACAGACTAAAATACTTTATCGTTGGAATAATCATCAACAGGATTTATATAGTAACAGAACAGGGAAGTGGAAAAGAATAAAATTTACTGCAACTTCCCTCTCCCACTATGAACAGACCTGTTTTATGGCTGCCTGTGTTTTCTCTGCTATAGGATGTTTACAGGTTACAGTATACAGTACAAGCAACACATTTGTACTAAATTTCTGCACCATACAAAATTAGGGATTTTTTAGGGGGCCCTACTTTAAAAAAGTGTTCAAACCCCGTGTCCCATGTCGTCACATTTAAAAATCGATGCATTTTTAAAACTAGAAACTTTTAAAACTGAGAAAATTTTCCCTAGGAATAATGGAGAACTTTTCTGATGAAAGTGTTTTCACTCAGCACTGGATCTAGAACTTTACCCTTGCTATCGGTTTTGTCTGTGCTTTTAAAGCTGAGATTGTTCTGGTTGTTGTAGCAGCTTTTAATGAAATATTCCTCTTCCTTTAAGTCTCTCAGTACTTAGCAGAATTTCTTTCATTTACAAGTCATTTTCTGATTTAGAATAAAAATGATGCCCCTCCCAGCAATACTATCCAGAGGGACACCAAAAAGTCAGTGCCCAAGCCATTTCGTCAAAGTTTCCCCCAACCCCCCCTTTCAAACAGCAAGAATTAGGATAGTGTGGAGTATTTGCAGTTGGCTCTGTTATTGGGGGAATTGTGAGCAATGTAATTGTGGCTGACACTGCCACTGTACAGAGGAATTGCGGCCAGCACTGCAAAAGACATCGTGGCTTAAAGAGAACCTGTCACATAGTTTTTGCCCCCCTGGCCGAGGACAGAACAAGCTAGTGTCAGACCTGCTGTTTCCAGCGCTGTGTCCCTTATTCTGTAAGATGCTGGAGTTTTCATGTATTTAATGCTCAAATCTGCAGATTTCAGCCAGAAGAGTCATTCGAAGAGTCCTTCAGAGAGTCAGTTTTTTTCATACCTGGCCAATCGGAGGCTAGCCTCGCCCACTCCAACTGACAAACCTATTACTTTGAATAGGTAGAAACATGTGAATAACTATCAGTGGGCGGAGCTAGCCTTTGGTGGGCGGGGCTAACACCTACTCATGAATACGATTTGAGGGGTAAATGCTCTAAAACTGCTGCATCTTACAGAATAAGGGACACAGCGTTGGAAACAGCAGGTCTGACACTACCTTGCTCTGCCCTCAGCAAGGGAGGCACAACCTATGTGACAGGTTCCGTTTAAACTAGGGGATATGCGCTGGTTAACCATGGCTCAAATCCGTCTCTTGTGTGGCAGATTTTGCTGCCTATCATTAAAGAGACTAAACACATTTAATAGGGCTAATCTGTGTCCATGTAGTTTTTGTGGGGAAATCATGCAGAACAAGTGACGTCACATATTCCATGCATTATCTGCTTGACATTTTCAACACTATCGATATAAAAAAGCTGAGCCATACAAGCTACAGTGTGGATTCTGATTAAACATAATGAAGATAATGTAGATTTCAGTGTGGAACATGCATGCTTTTTACACAGAAATCCACCATGCCAATGTGCCATAGTGTATTTGCTTGCATCCTACGTCGATTCCTCATTGGAATACATGACATAATTCAATAAAATGCTGTTTTCTATTGATTTCAATAGAAAATCTGCACTGTAGTTCCCCCAGTAAATTAAGGCATAGATGTGTTCTGCTGTTAATTTGAAATCCATAGTGTGGAAAAAAGGAAGTGTAATTATGCCATATCTTGTGTCAAACAGCGAGACATAAATTATCAACCTTAAAAATGGGCACTGATCAGCGTCCAAAACAGCATGTAAAGTAAAAATCTGAGGCAGAAATCCAAGGATATTACCTCGAATGTTCACTGTAGATTTTGTGTCCAATTTTTCCACATAAAAAAGTCCCCTTATGGGAGGCAGCTTGGTTGAACTGTATTTAAAAAGTGAACTGTCCTGCAAACAGTAGTAGTGAGCGGCCTAATGAGGTGCATGGGCACAGTGACAGTTTATCAATCCTCATACTTTCATATCAAGGTACATAAAGTGGTTCGTTATACTAGACACAAAGAGAAGTCATCCACTCTAACCTCATGCAGACCTTTATAAAGTGACAGGCATTTATTCCTTTAGCATCTTCACTTATCTGGGTCTGCACTGTAGTCTTAGAAAAATTCTTCCCATGGATCTTGGGAAGTATAATCTTTACTTTGATAACTCAAAGTACCAAGCATTAGGCCGTGTTCACACGGCTTAAGTTCACGCGGTATTTGTGCCTCGTATTGTAGCGCACAAATCCGCCGTGAATACGGGGCGGGACGGGGCGGGGCCGGAGCGCTGCTGGCGGCCGCTCCCGCCCCATAGTACAGAGCATTGTTTATCGGTGCGTCCGCGCGAAAAATAATGAGCATGTCACTTCTTCCCCCCTCTACCCCTCCCGCGGCGAGATTTTGCCCGAGTGGGGAGGATCAACGGATTCCACTGTCTCTAGAGGAAGAGCAGTGATTACCGTAATGACCTCCGACGGATTGCGCCGTAGTTGAAGCGCAAATCCGGCGCGGAATACGACGCAAGCCGTGCGGCAAATAAGGCCTTGTGAACGGGGCCTTAAAATGATGAACAGTTCAAGTCCAACCTTTATAAGGAATATTTTAATCCACAGTACATCTCTTCCAGTGCGGAGATAAAAGCCGATGATAAGTCTTCAAAGAATCAACACAACAGTACTTTGCCTCCAGCATGTAGCAAGGAATTCAAGGTTTGGTAGACGTCTTTAAATAATTTAGACACATCTATCTCGTTTTTCCTAGCCTATATTTAACTAAACTGGTCTTTCAAGGTTTATAGAATCATCTAATGTCAACTCATATTTCCTTGGGCTGTAAATGCCTGCAGGACACCTAGCAGGTATGTGAAGCTGTGTTCTCCATCAAAAATGTTCAGTATTTATGCTTGTTTGCTCTGCTTGTAGCGTGGTGTTAAGTTTCTTTCCTTCTACAAACTGGTTTCTTGGATTTCCTTCTCCATCACAAGTTAGACACTGGAGCAACCTCTGGCTTTGACCCTGACTCTTTAATGGTTTCTGACAATCCAGGGGTGTAAGAGGTTGTCCAATATAGAAAAAAAAAGGGGGGTTCCGACATCTTTTTAAAAATAACGCCCAACTGTATTTAAATTGGGATTTGAGCCTTGACCTATCGCTAGTCGAGTGCGGGGAGGAAGTGACGATTAGATGTCAAGGGGGGGCAGTGAGACCAGATCCAATTTGATCATAGGGGGGCCGGGGGGTATGGTAGGGTTTTTACTCTATATCTATTTACTAATCTGATTTATTAAACTATAACTTCAGACTAGCCAGAGCACAGACTGCTTAAGGAGTCGTTGTGAAATGCTCACTAAAATAGAACAAACTACAACTTGTGGGATACTGTAAACCAAAAGACAACACTTCTCCACAGCACTTGAAGCATCTTCATGTTCTCTGTCATCAGATAAAGCAAGGATCTACTCAGATAATCGCACTAAAAATTGGGATTTGATACAAAAACAAACTTTCTACCCAGTCTTGAAAGCTTCTGCAGTCACTATAGTAAAAGCTTTTCCCTGCGCAACCCCGGCCAGAGCTCTTGTCGGGTGTTCTAATAGAAGTAGAAGTAACTAAGGGCAGGTAAGGGCCACCCCTGTAGTCTCTCAGACTGCATTTTTTGTAACCCACATTTTTAGAAAGTGTTTTAATACCCATTTTGGATGTCCCCGTCAATTTTTACAATGTGGCAAAACCCCTTTAAATAGAAAAAAAACCACCAAAAATGTACTCACCTTTTGAATCCAGCTTTAAAGCTTTGGATATATCTCTATTGTTTGTTTACTTCTGGTCAGGTCGGGTGGCATGTGACTTATTGCAGCCTCAGCAGTCATATATTTTCCCTTTGACTCACTGGTCCAATTTTTTTTCTCATATTGAAGTAATGTAATACATGTGCCCCATGAGGCTCAAATTTGATGAAAGGGTAAGTGCCGCCAGAAGCAATTTTCCACAAAATCAACAGCACTCAATTTTACAATTTGCTATTAATGCTTAGCATGACAAAAATGAAAAACACTTTCACTGCTGGTGTATACCAATCTTTCATTAAAAAAATTAATATCATTTTCCAACTTTGACCTTTTTTGGGAACATCTTATAAAGAAACCTCATGGTCCTCCAGTAGGACTATGGTGAATTGGCACCTACTTTTGTTTGTTAGGTGCCAGGAACTATATTTCAATTGGGACGGTGTCCAAAAGAGGAACTAGAATGAATCAAACAGGGGAGACTCCCCGATGCTTCAAAAATGGTGGGGCAGGATCAAAAGGTTTTTTTTTTTTATTTATTAATACCTTTTTTCAGTTGGACAACAAACCGTTTAAAAGTGTTAGGGATGACCCTAACTATCGCACAGTCCACCTTCTACCCTCACTAGTATGGACTCAAGTTGGCTTCTACCAGGGCTCACCAGCTGGGTCAAACCTCAGACCCAGTTTCATTTCCCCAGGCTGTTCTAACAGCTGTCTGGAGCTACGCAAAAACCTATCAATCAGCAGAAGGCAGGTGGGGGAGGACAGCTCATGACTATTTTTCACTGCATAGTGCATGTTTGTTTTTTTACCTGCAGCTAATAAATACCGATTTTAGGAAAATGAGTGCAAAAAAACCCAAAACAAAACTGACACATTTCCTGAATCAGCATCTCTGTCATTGCTTAAAAGTAAACTTGTGATAGATTTCTCTCAATGGAGTTCACGTTAAGGGTCTTTACAATTCTAGTTTAAAGAGGGCGTCCAGGGGGGATAAGAGTAGAATATTATTGTACTTTAAATAAAACATTTTTGAAGGAACCTGCAGGGAGATATTTCCAAATGCTAGAATACCCTTAAAAGGTTTTCCCACTCAGACTATAAGGATCTCTAGGATCTACACCTTTCTGGAGAATGTGCTCCGAAAGTCTCTGTGCAGAATGGAGAGGTGGATACGGAAGTGTGTCACTTTCCATTTATTTCAAGTACAGCAGCATGTGCGACCACCTCTCCATTCTGCATTAACACTTTTGGGAGCCCTTTCTCAAGAAAAGTACAGGTCCCAGAGGTGGGACCCACACCTGTCAGACATTTATCTTATATCTTGTCGACATGCCAAAAACATTTGAGATGGAAAAACCCCTTTGAATCAGTTCATTCCCAATGATGGATGGTAACACGGGCTCCCCATGTCCCTATCCATCCTTATTGTGCTTGCAAGGAAAGTTTGAACAGGCAAGGGGGTAAACGCTGCTCTTTTAAAATGATGGGGATTGATAAAAGCAGCAGTGGGCACATTTGACTATGACTCCTTAACAACCCTTCCACACAGTGCACATGAAGTGAGGAAGGATATGGACTCAGGAACCTGGTTTTAGTGTCTTGGGGGTCCCAGTTATGTGCCCTAAATGATCAGTTTTTGTCACTTACCTTGTGGATAGATGACTTTCATGGGAAAAAACCTTTTTACTCTGTTTCCCAAGGCTAGTAGGGGCTTATTTGAGGTTTTTTTACATCCCCCAGTTTATTGTCTCTTTTTATGGCATAAATTCAACTAAAATGTCCTCGTTTCGGGCCATATGAAACTCCGTCTACCACCCCTTTACATTCCCTGGTCCAGTCAAACCCTTTTTGCTTAGAAGAGACATTAAATATTTACTAGACATAAACCGTATACATTCATTACAACTCATTAAAAACGTCTACATGTTCAAATACTGTCAAACTGGGGACATGAAAAATACATGGAGGATAAAATTGTAGAGTATGTCTTGAAACTCACAATATGTTTTAAATTTTTCCGAGTCTGTCGTGGTACAGAAAATAATAAAGCACGTTTATATTTATCTTCTGCTGAGACACAGTCATGCATTCAGAATCTCTTAAAAGAGTAATTTTTTCCCTTAAATTTGGCTGTTTAGTAACTCACATTCTTACATTTACATTTTATTGGAATTTAAATGGGTTTTCTCGCTACAAAGATCATATCTCAGATTATGAGGACAGCAAAAATAAGCACTTAGGCATTACCTAAGTCATTTAGTATATAATATGATTTTCTCTGCTTTTTAGCTATTTCGGGTGCGGGGGGCCGTTTTCGGGTCAAACCCCGGGGCCCCCCTTTCCCCCCCCCCCTGTTGTTTGGGCTGACTGACTTTTCTTTCAGCCTTTGGGACCGCCCCTGAGGGGAAAAAAAGTCCTGAAAACACCCCCCGCGCTGTGTTAGCGCCTGCACACTCTGTGTTTACCCCCCTCTATTGTGAGAAACCAAAAGTGAAACCAGCTATCTGAGGGCTGCTGCCTCTATTTCATCCCCAGCTCTAAGGTGAACAATCGGGAAATTACTGATGTTGACCCCCCTGCCCTCTAGATTAAATCCCCCCTATGTAACACAGTCTTTATATCCTTTGCTCCCTCCTTAACACAGTCTTATACAGTCCCCTGCCTGTAAAGATGGGGAGCCCGGGGGGGAGGGCGGTGCTTCCCCACATGTGTTTCATCAGTTCGGGTATGTAAATGTTTTTTTAGCACACAAAGGGGCTTGTGGAGCTGAATTTAAAGCTCGCAGACTAAGAAGCAGCAGGAGGTGGAGAATATCCTTTTCCCTTTCCCTGCACACACAATGATGAGTCACAGCTCTTATGGGGGGAACATGACTCCCCCAGGAGAGAACACCTACTGGAGAAAACTCGCCCCGGATTTGAAAATTTAATTTGATAGAATTAGCTCAAGTGTACGAAAGCTTCAAATGATAAAACCCCTTTAATAGATTTATTTTAAGTATATTTAAGTTTAAAACAATGTACTTGTGGCCATCTTTAATTACATTTCATCATGCAGATATATAACAGTATACTTATACACAGACACATTATGATCCCCCAATATCCAGAGAAATAGCGGGCAGAATGGACAGCGATAGATTGGCTGGGATGACTCGTAAAGGGCCTGGGAGATTGTCAAAGGTTTGGGCCTGTCATGCATCCCCCCAGCTGCCCGGGGGGTGTGTTGGGGAGGATCCATAGAGCTAAGATGAAGGTCGAGGTACTCAAACAGATGTTTAATTGAGTTCAACTCTGGAGAATTTGGGGACACAGGTAGTACTTGAAAGTTTTGGTCATGTTCTTCCAACCAATGTTTAATTTTAAGATGTGTGACATTGTGTTCCTGGAAAATCCTATCCATCCCCATTAAGATCCCCATGGGTGTATGCTATCGCTGGGTGGTGGACCAAAAGAGTGCCCCCAACAATATTTCAAGACTTAACTCTGCCCCACCGCTTGTTGCTCCCAGCATTTTGGGTTTCAGGGTATTGTTCTAAGTTTCTTGCTTGATATGCCAATGTCCAGTCATTCAATGAAGCAGAAAATGTGACTTTTAATGGAGGTCCAATTCCAATACTGCTGTGAAAATTCAAGCTTTCAAGCCTTTTCTGCCAATGCAGCTTGGTTAGCAGAGGTGCAGTGACCATCCACCTGTCCTAGAATCCTATTAGCAGTAGGATCTGGTTCATTGTGGTGGCGGGCTGCTTCACTGTAACGTGTCGGTCCACCCTTGCACACCTTCATAACTGATGTTTACATCTCCCATTTGTCCTCTCACAAAACACTTACACCACAGCAGCATGTGAACCATTATAAATTGCCCCTTTTACCCACAACAGCAAAGAGGGAAATGTGTGCACTCACCTTATATACCCACCAAGCCAGCTCACAACAGCTCACAACAGCTTTCTTGATGATCTAGGCATTGCCAAAGTCAAAAGCAGAAACTGTTCATAATAATGTTGCACACACAAAAAAACAAAAAATGATGGAAGAATAAACTTGCTTGTGAAGCTTTCCACAAATCCCATTTTATGGAAATAAATAAATTGATCATTGTATAATGAATGTATACAACCTCTCAGAGTGGCAAAAATGTATTAAGGTGCAAAGGAAAATGAATGCAACCAATCACATTGTTTCATTTATGTTTATAAAGGTTTCTAAAATATGAGATGGAATCTGAATAGCTACTTAGGGCATGTCCCACGGCGCGGTTTTTCGGCCGGTTTTTCAGACCCCCTGAAAAACCCGGCTGAAAATTAGCACAATTGTGCTCTATGGAAAACCCGTGCAGCAGTCCCCACTGCACGGGTTTTCCGTCCGCGGTTTTCGACACCGACGCAGCAAGCATAGCTGCAGCGATCTGACCACCCGGACATGCAGCGGGGTAGCCTTGGAAGGACTCCTGTCACTTCCATGTCCTGGTTTGACTCCACTTCCCGTCCGCAGATAAGGAAGTGGGGAAACCGCCATCTTGGTACAGAGTCTAATGCATTGCCTATGCAATGCATTATAGCACTGTATTGACATATCGCGCCACCTAGTGGTCAAGCACTATAGGTGGCCTCAATGTTAAAGTAAAAAAAAATAAAATAAAATAAAGTTTTACAGTACAAAAAAAAAAGTATTAAGAGTTTAAATCACCCCCTTTTTCCCCATTTTACAAATGAAAACAATAAGATAATAATAAAGTTACACATATTTGGTATCGCCGCATCCGAAAAAGTCATATCAATAAAAATATAACATCATTTATCCCATAAGCTGAACACCGTAGAAGAAAAAAAATTCCAAACGGTAAAATTGCGTTTTTTGGTCATTTTAAGTGACTTAAAAAATGGAATAAAAGTGATCAAAAAAGTCGCATGCATTCCAAACTGCTAGCGATAAAAAGTACACTTCAGCCCGCAAAAAATGCCCCTCACTGACGTCCATAGGTGTTAGTACAAAAAAGTTATTGGTCGCACAAACTGGCGCCGCGACTCAAATTTTAAAAATAGAAAAAGTTTGGAATTTTTTTACGCCACCAAAACATAACGGAAACCCTACATGTTTGATATTTCCGGATGTGTATCAACCTGTTGAATACAGATAACACATTGTATTGACCGAAGATTAAACGCCGAAAAAGCAAAACCCCCGCAAACATTGCGAAAATATGTTTTTTTTTTCACAATTTGTCCCACTTGGAATTTTTTTGCGGTTTCCCAGTATATTCTATAGTATAGTGAATAACACCATTAGAAAGTACATCTTGTTCCGCAAAATAAAAGCCCTCATGTGTCTATGTAGGTGGAAAAATAAAAAATTTGCCATAGGGCCAAGGCTTCTCTCGTTACACCCCTCTTAATTAGCTTAGTGTTGGATTTGCAGGTGACCGTCCGCACAACCACAAGGCCATTAACAAGCAAGGAATATTTATGGCCACACAGTTTTGCAGGTTTTCCCCAGCAAATCCATCTGGATGATCATTTAACTAATTGAAAACCTCGGTTGAGAGGTGCCACAGTAGTTCTTGCCACATCTACCCGCACTGTAACCGTTCCTTGTATTCCCACCCTTAGGCCGTGTTCACACGGCTTATTCCCGACGGATTTGTGAGCCGTATTGAGCTACAAATCCGTCGGGAATAAGGGGTGGGACGGGGGCGGGGCCGGAGCGCGGCGGGGGCGTCGCTCCCGGCCCCATAGACAATGCATTGTTTATGGCGCGTCCGCGCCGTAAATAATGTGCATGTCACTTTCTCCCCCCGAGGCGGATTCGCCGAGCGGGGGAGGAGCGACGGATTCAACTGTTCTCTATGAGAGCAGTGGATTACCGTAATGGCTGCCGCGGATAGGCGCCGTACTGCAGCGCAAATCCGGCGCGCAGTACGGCGCCAGTCCGCGGCAAAATAAGCCGTGTGAACGAGGCCTTATTGTTTATTTGCAGTAAATTGATTGCAGGTTACCTTTTAACCACTGCATTCATTTTGACCCTGTTGAAATTTTAGCGCTGGTTACAAGGTTGCCTTTGACTTTTCTCCCATAGGGAAACGTTTAAAATGTATTCCCTATGTATTTAATATATTTATTAAAATTATATTCAAAATGTTACTCTGTTAATATGTGGGGTATATCTATTTTTTAAACAGAATGTTACTTTATATTTATATGTTGCATGTCTACCAACACAACTGAGTAGAATCACACTGACATAGTATATTGTACAGCTCAACACACTTATAACAACATTATCTTCATAATCAGGTCTAGTCCGCATTCCTGAATTGACAGGTTCACTCTGCACTGGAAAATCTAATCCAACCATTTTTACTGTTAAGGTTATTGACACTTTACTATGAGAGTATCTATTGCTACTTGAGTTGTTTTGAAGTTGGATTACTAAAGGACTTAAGACCTATTTTGAGAGGCTACTAAAGGAAGAGAAAGGCTTGAAATACATTGCTGATCACAGTTGTCAATCAGGTGTAAAAACTTGTTTGGCGGAAATAGTAAAGAATGATGATATTCAAGTTTTGCGGTAATGCATATACCTGAAGTTCAATTCAAAGGATTCAATTATGTTGAGTACATGTAAAGGGTTCTAAGGACATAATTGTTAAAATATGAATATAACAACTTGAAAGTATAGGCTAAAACAATAAAATATGAACCTGCAATAAAAAAAAAATGTGTACCCTGCCTCTGTGCTCCTCTTTGACATTCCGCTCCCTACTGCCCTCCTTAAATCCCATTTAGTTGTGTTCATGTTGCTAACGGCCAAGATAGTCATTCCGAGACTTTGGTTATCTACAACGTGCCCATCAATGGCAGATTGGTTAATGGAGATTCAAGTATAAAAGCAGTTAGAAGAATTCAGATCTGACTCACCGCTATAATATAATAAGTATCTACACATTTGGGAGGATTGGATTGTATTATGTGGTTCGGATCAATACCTCTCCGATCCTTGAGGAGGCAGACACATGGAATCTTTCTGATCCATTTTGAAAGACCAAAATGGAAGGGGAGAATGGAGGCAGGGTTTTTGGAGATGAGATATTACATTCGCATTTGCCTAGGGGGAGACGGGGGTGTCACCGATGAGCTGATGCTTTGATTCTCTTACAGTTTGGTTTCTCTTTTTCTTTCCTTTTTTTTTTTCTCTTACAGGTTCCTGTTTCAGTACTATGTACTCAGTGTCGGACTGGGGGGTCTGGGGCCCACAGGGGAGTTGATCTTGGGGGGCCCACCCTACTGTACATGAAAATATTACTGCCCTCTCGGACATAAACCCGCCCATTTTACCACAAAAATACAGTGTGCAAAAAAAGAACTGTATTGGTAGTTTTAATAGAAAGGGGGAGTAAAATAAACTTGGGCTTTTTCACCCTTTCTGTTCTGTCTCACCCCGTCCCGTTTAGTCTAGCATATCATTGGGCCGGGTAAGTAGTCCATCCATATCCCCCTCCCACCCCATTTCAATATCCCCCCCCCCACATACAATATCCCCCTCCTTTTTTCCCTTGGTCCCGCAACCCCAACCCCCCTTCTAAAATTAAAAAACCAGCAAGAAAGAAATGTAAAATCCTATCCAAAGGGTCAGGTGTTCCCAACTCTTACAACGGGAAACCCCGTACGCTGGCCAAATATACTAATGTGATTTAAAAAAAACAACACCGCCATTAGGACCCAAAAGTGGTCAGACACCCCGTAAATTTTTAAACTTCAACACCGGGGATTTAGGAGACCCTAGTGGTCAGACACCAGCTTTCCCCCCCGTTATAAACTACAAAACCGGTATATAGAGACCCCATATTTGGTTTAGAAAACCCGCTCAGTTTTTAAACTAAAACACCCCATATAGGGGCCACATAGGGTCAGACACCAGTCAGTTAAAAAACTACAACACCACCATATAGAGAAAACCCCATAGTGATCAGGGCACCAGCTCAGAATAACCCACAACCCCCTGCCATATGGAGACCACATAGGGGTTAGAAAACCAAACTCAGTTTTAACCTACAACACCGGGCCAAAATAGAGGGGCCCCCATAAAAGGTCAAAACACCAGCTTTAGGTATAATAAAACCACCAACCCTATAGAGACCACATAGAGGTCAGACACCGCTCAGGTATAAAATACAAACACCATCATATTGGGGAAACCCCAAGAGGTCGACACCAGTCAGGTATAAAATACAACCCCTGCCATATAGGAACCCCATTGAGGTCAGGGCACCAATCAGGGGATAAAAATACAAAAAATGCAATAGGGGAAACCCCTAGAGGTCAGACAACCCGCTCAGGTTTAACCTACAACACCGCAATATTGAAACCACATAGAGGTCCGGGCACCAAACTCAGGGGATAACCTTACAACACCCCCATATTGAGACCACTTTGTGGTCAGGCACCAGTCAGGGGAAAACCACAAAAACCACCCCTATAGAAAACCAAAGTAGAGGTCAGGGCACCAGCTCAGGTTAATTACAAAAACCGTTATTTTTGAGACCACGTAGAGGTCAGACACCAGCTCAGGTAAATCTAAAAACCCGGGCAAAATAGAGACCCCATAGGGTCAGCACCAGCTCAGGTATAATTTACAACACCGCCCCTTTTTGGACCCCTTAAAAAGGGGCAGAACCCCCAGCTCGGGGTTTTTCCTACAACATGCCCTATTTGGACCACATTTGAGGTCAGACACCAGCTCGGGGATTTAACCCCACAACAACCCCCATATAGAGGGCCCCCATGTGGTCAGGGCACCAGTCAGGTCACATTACAGTGAATACAGCACTGACCCCAAAATTTTGAAATAAAATAAACCCCCGGGAAAACAGGGAAACACCCGGGGACGGTTTTTATCTGAGGGGGTCGTTCTTTCTCTTAGGGGTGTTTTTAGTCCCTTTTCTTTTTGCATCCCTTCCAAAACCGCCCTGATGACTTGTCCCCCGGCCCCCACCATCCCTGCAGAAAACACACCCAAAAAACTTTTTTAAACCTCAAATTTTTCCAAACATCTCTTTACCCCTTCACAAAATCTGTACCAAAAATGTCCCGGGGTGGGGAGGGGGGGGGGGTACAACCCCATTAAAATTGGAGGGCCCAGTATCCCGAGGGGTTGGAGGGTGGGGAAAAGGGGCTAAAACACCCTTTGGGGATAATTTCGGAAAAAATACAGGCAAATTAGGGCCCCCCTTTAGGTTTGTATTTCAGGCAGTTAAGGCCTCCCCTTTTGGGTAGGGTTTTGGCAGTTAGGGGTTTTTTTTTGGTTTTATACCCGGCAGTTTTAAGGGGCCCCCTTTAAAATAGTTACAGGCAGTTAGGGGTCTTTTTAGGGGGGTATACAGGAAATTAGGGGGCCCCCTTTAGTATTTTTGCAGGAAAATTGGGGCCCCCCCTTTTGGGTTTGGGGTGTAGGTAGTAGGGCCCCCCCTTTTGCTAGTGTTTTAGGTTTGTCAGGGCCCCCTTTAGCCCAAACCAGGGCCCCCTTTTGCTAGTCAGGGGCCTTTCCCTTTTGGTAGTCAGGGCCCCCTTTAGGTAATCAGGGGCCCCCTTTAGGTAGTCAGGGGCCCCCTTCAGAGTCAGGGCCCCCTTTATGTAGCCCGGGCCCCCTTTATGTAAAAACCCGGGGCCCCCCACTTTACCTAGTCAGGGGGGGGGCCCCCCTTTTGTAGCCAGGGCCCCCCTTTTAAAAAGGGCAGGGCCCCCCTTTAAATAGGGCAGGGCCCCCCATTAGTAGCCGGGCCCCCTTTAGTAGTTAAGGGGGCCCCCCTTAGTAGTAGGGCCCCCCAAAAAAGTTTGCCAGGGCCCCCCTTTTAGTTGCCAGGGCCCCAAAATGGGAGCCGGGCCCCCAGTAAGTTTGCCCCGGGCCCCCCCTTAGTAGTCGGGCCCCCCGTAGTAGCCAGGGCCCCCCGGGGTCGCAAGGGTCCCCCGTAGTAGGCAGGGGGCCCCCAGTAGTTTTAAACCGGGCACCCCCCTTTGTAGGGCAGGGCCCCCCCGTAGTAGCCAGGGCCCCCCGGGAGTCGCAAGGGCCCCCAGTAGTAAAAAGGGCCCCCTTAGTAGTCAGGGCCCCCCCCTTTGTAGCCGGGCCCCCTTAGTAGTCCCCGGGCCCCCAGTAGTAGCAGGGCCCCCAAATTTGTAACCGGGCCCCCTTAGTAGTCAGGGCCCCCTTAGTAGACAGGGCCCCCCTTAGTTGTCAGGGCCCCCATTTTAGCCCGGGGCCCCCCTTTTGTTGTCAGGGCCCCCCAGTAGTAGCCAGGGCCCCCCTTAGTAGTAGGGCCCCCCGTTGTAGCCCCGGGCCCCCCGTAGTAGTCAGGGGGCCCCAATGTAGTGCCAAGGGGGCCCCCCGTAGTCGCAAGGGGGCCCCCCGTAGTTTGCCAGGGCCCCCTTAGTAGTCGGGCCCCCCCTTTTGTAGCCCGGGCCTCCCCTTTGTTTTTCAGGGCCCCCCCGTAGGGAGCCAGGGCCCCCCAAATAGTGGCCAGGGCCCCCCCTTTGTAGTCGGGCCCCCCCCCCAAATAGTAGCCAGGGGCCCCCTTTGTAGTCGGGGCCCCCCGTAGTAAACAGGGGGGCCCCCCTTAGTAGTCAGGGCCCGCAAAATAGTAGCCGGGCCCTCATTAGTTGGCTGGGGTCCAGTAGGGCAACCGGGCCCCGTAGTTGGCAGGGCCCCCAGTTTGTTGCCAAAGGGGCCCCCCGTAGTCGCCCGGGGCCCCTTTGTCGCCCGGGCCCCCCTTGTAGTAGCCAGGGCCCCCCTTTGTAGTCACCAGGGCCCCCCTTAGTATGCCAGGGCCCCCAGTAGTCGCCCGGGCCCCCCTTAGTAGTAGCCAGGGCTCCCCTTGTAAATAGCCAGGGCCCCCCTTAGTAAACCAGGGCCCCCGGGAGTCACCAGGGGGCCCCCCAAATAAATAGAAAGGGGCCCCCAAATTAGTAGTTGCCCGGGCCCCCCTTAGTATCCGGGCCCCCCGTAGGCACCAGGGGCCCCCAGTTTGGTTACCAGGGCCCCCTTTAAATAGTAGCCCGGGCCCCCCTTTTAAAAAAAAATAGTAGCCCCGGGCCCCCGGGAGTCGCCAGGGCCCCCCCCTTGTAGTTGCCCCGGGGCCCCCCGTAGTCGCCCCGGGCCCCCCCTTTTTAGTTCCCCGGGGCCCTCCTTTTGTAGTAGCCGGGTCCCCCTTAGGGAGTAGCCAGGGCCCCCCCCGTTGTCGCCGGGGGGCCCCCCAAGTAGTAGCCCGGGCCCCCCCTTAGTACCCGGGCCCCCCCTTTTTTTTGCCAGAGCCCCCAGTAGTGCCAGGGGCCCCCCCGTAGTCACCCCCGGGCCCCCTTTTTTTTTTTAAACCAGGGCCCCCGTAGGCCAGGGCCCCCCCCCGTAGTAGCCAGGGCCCCCCCGTAGTCGCCAGGGCCGCTTAGGTTTGTATTCCAGGGCCCCAGTAGTCGCCCAGGGCCCCCCTTTGTAGTATTCCAGGGCCCCCCTTTGTAGTAGCTAGGGGCCCCCCCTTTGTAGCCAGGGGCCCCCCAAAAGTTTGCCAGGGCCCCCAGTTGTCGCCCGGGCCCCCCCTTAGTAGTAGCCAGGGCCCCCAGTAGTTGCCAGGGCCCCCCTTACTAGTAGCCAGGGCCCCCCTTAGTATTAGCCAGGGCCCCCAGTAGTCGCCAGGGCCCCCCGTAGTAGTAGCCAGGGCCCCCTTAGATAGTGTAAAAAAAACAAACAAACAAAAAACAACAACCAGCCACTTACCTGGCTCCGGCTCCCGTTCCCTCCGCTCCAAGCTGCTGCCGGCTCCGTACTGCCACCCTGCATAGGCGGCACAGTGAAGTGACGTCACCGCGCCGCCTACGTCACCAGTAGGGGCCGGCGCCCGGCAGGCTGAAGGCCTAATGCCTTCAGCCTGCCAGGGAGATCAGCGGAGCGCAGCGCTAGTGGCGCTGTGCTCCGCTGACACCGCGCAGCCCCGGGAGTCGGGGATATTAGTCCCCAACTCCCGGGCCGGTCTCTGGGCGCTCGGGACGCAGGTCCCGGGCGTCCAGTGACCGGATGCGCGGACGGGCCCCTGGGAACGACGGCACTGCCTCCGGGGCCCACTGCGGCTCGGGGGGGGGGGCCCACCGGGAGATTCACCTATCCCCCGGCAGCCCAGTCCGAGCCTGTATGTACGGTCTTAATATAAATGCTCTATGTCCCATTTGCCATGACAACTGGTGGTATACTGAGATATCTATGACAATCGAGCCTTCGCTTGCGGGCGGGCTCTCTGCATATGAAACGGTTAGAGATGTGCTCATATTTTAGTAATCCCATTTGTTTCTCGCAGGAGACAATATACTGTATTATGTTTTTTTTTTTTTCTGGACATTGATAGTTCCAAAGAGAAATGATCCTGTTATGATTGGATTTTATGACTTGTGTATTGCGCTTACTTGTGTATGCTTTTACCTTTTGTAATTCAATAAACTACTTTTGAATTTGAAAAAAAAAATGTGTACGGCTATAGACAATAAGCAACATTATCCCAGTTCTATACTCTGCCCTAAGAATACAAAGATTGTGCCCAGAGAAAGAAAGCCTTGACCTTGGTCCTTATGCCCCCAAATGTCCCTATGTTAGAAGTATCTGCTAACATATAATAATGGTAATTGTAAATTGATAGGAATGTGGCACCGCAATGACAATCACTAGGAAGAAGCAGGGACTTAAAAATAACCATTGGAATATAGATAGTAGGGGGTATGACACTGTCCATGAACTGCACACCATCCCAAAAAAATATGGAGCAATTATCTGGTAAAAATATTTAAAGGGGTGTTCCAGTTTTTTTTTTAAGTTAATGTGAAATGGGACTATAGGGTGGAAAAATAGGAAAAAGGCATACATACCTCCTGGTTCTATAGCATCCGATCGGCTCCTATTCACTTGGATGACATGCAGCACAGCAAGAAGAAAGGATCTGTTCCCAGAGTCTATAGATTAGCAGTGGTGGGGGACCAGAAGATATGTTTTTTTCTATTTTATTCCACCATAGCCATATTTATTGTCAATTAAAAAAAAAAAAAAAAAAACAACTGCTAAACTCCTTTAAAGGAACAACAAGGTTCTGGCACAGGGTTGCTGTGTGCTCTGTATTTCTATGGTGTCCAGGGTACAGATTAGAGACAGAATTAGCCTCCTCATACTATCTACTGTTCTGTGCCATTGATTTGATAAGACCCCACTTCATTACTTGTGGATAATTATATTTTGTACAATGTGCCTGATGTTATATATTCATAGAACTTGATTTTATTTTATATCAAATCAGTTATGTTTTATTGACCTACATTTTAGTGCTATGGTATTATAGTTACGCAGTATGCTCTTACATCTTTATCCATTGTTTATACAGTGATATGTATAGGATAGTGAACAAGATACTGGACAGTGGCTCTGGGACATAAATTAATCATAGATAAAGAAATGTATTCAGCACATAGGAAAGGTGAAAAGCTTCAGGTATCCATACATAACATATTAACGATACAGTGAAACTGATGGAATTTTGCAATATCATCCCCTCCTATTTTTTTTTTTTTTTACAAAATACGTTACCTACTTGTAAATTAGGTTCTTTTATTTTTCAACTTATAAGGGACTATATTAATAATAACGCCACATTTTTAGTAAAAAGCAGTGATATCACATACAGTATCAGCATGATTGCCAGATAATAACTATTCTAAAAATTCCCCCCTATATAAAAAGATTTGACTACCCATTTGCAATATAACCAGATGCATTTTGACTTATCATAATATTATCACACGTTAGATGGGGTTTTACATAGGACTGCAAGGAAATATTTTACAATATTTTAAAGAAACACTATGGTAAAACTAAAGGCAGCGGCTTGGAAAAGGCAGCTCTGTATGAATGTATAGTAAATGTCTATAGGGGTCCTCAGAGCTGTGTGATCGGGGTGCAGACATTCTTCAGAAATCTATGTCGGTAATCCCAGTGAAGAACAGAACAGTCAGCATATCCCCAGTATGATCAATATATTGCATTCAACTGTGCTGCAGAAATGAATAAGACAGACTTTAGGTCTTGTGTACTTTAACCCATTAAGTTCTAAGCCCCCTTTTTTTAAAATTTTACATGTCACTTTATTTGTGAATACATTTTTAATGCTTTTACCTATGTGTTTTCTTGTAGTACATTGTACTTTAAATTAGTTATACATTTTAGCAAAATAATCCTTGTTTATTAGTGAAAAATATTAAAATGTTGTGGTAGTGATTTATTTTTTTATTTTTTACAGCGCTCACCATGCAGTATAAATGGCAGACTATAGTTTTAGTCTGTGGGGCGATAAGTTTAGAGCGATACCCACTTTATAGTTTTTTATATTGTAGCACAATATTATAAAATATAATATTAATATAATGTATACAATAAAAACATTATTTTTTTTTAAATAATGTTTATGCATTGCTGTATTCTGATAGCCATAACTTTTTTTTTCTGTTGATGGATCTGAGTAAGGGCTTTTTTTAAAAAAAAAAACAAGTGAATTATCGTGCAAAAATGGTAAAAAAGCCATGTTTTGTCATCTCGCTTGAAACGAGATTCCAGCATTCGTTGTGACCAGAACTGGTAACATGAGCTGTGGAGAGGGATTGTTCACACCTAGGGACGCCTCTCCCACAAAGCCTAGGTACGAGCATTTCCCCGACATTGCGGGCGGAGCGGACAACCCCTGAGGAGATGTTCAGGGCTGTCGCAGTAGAGACACAAGTTCCCCTAATTTCGTCGCGTAAGTTCTTGCGGCGTCAGGTGGGCTCTGTCTACTTGCATGGCCTCTTCCATAGCAGGTTGTGTAGAAGGCAGTGGAGGCCGAAGAAACACAGGCGCAAGACGGGGTAGATGACGTGCTCTGCCCGCTTCGTTCTCTTAACGGAGCTCCTCCCGTCTTTCCAAGAAACGGATGTCAATACGAGTTGCCAGAAGGATGAGCTCACTTAGCGAAGACGGAGAGTCCCTGGTGGAGAGGGCATCCTTGATCTGGCTGGAGAGGCCCTTCTTGAACGTGGCACACAACGCGGCATCATTCCAAGCCAACTGAGATGCTAGTGTGCGGCATTGCACGGCGTAGTCTCCTACAGAGGAGCTCCCTTGCTGCAAGTTCAACAGGACGGTTTCGGCAGTCGAAGCACAGGCAGGCTCCTCTAAGACACTGCGGAACTCCTGTAGGAATGTCGCAAGATCAGCGGTGACCGGATAGCCTCGGTCCCGGAGAGGACACTGACCATGAAGGCCACCTTGGACCTTTCAGACGGGAACTGACCAGCCATAAGTTCCACGTAGTGGGAGCACTGGGTGATGAAGCCCCTGCAGGCTTTTGGGTCCCCATCAAACTTCAGGCATGGACAACTGGAGTTTAGGGCTGGCAGAAATCCCCGGAACAGCTGCCATGGTAGCAGCCACCGCAGCCGACTGCTGCTGCTGAGTGGCGAGGAGCTGCTGGGCCACGATGGTGGTGATGTCAGAGACACTTGGTAGAAGCACGATGGTGGTGATGTCAGCGACACTTGGTAGAACACTTGGGATCCATGGCCAAATCGAACTGTAACGGTCTGTGGAAGTGGATCTTCTGGTGTAAGCCACGCCAGGGAGCGGAATCTAAGTAGGTCCGGTTTTCACCAGAGCCCGCCGCAAAGCGGGATGGACTTACTGCAGCGGATTGCTACCAGGTCGCTACCCCTGACGTGACTTGCTCGCGGTGGCGGCCGAGGTGTTGCGTGGTACAGAATCATGAAGCAGGCTCGTAGTCGGGGACAGGCAGAAGGTCCGAACAGGCGGCAATGGTTCGTAGTCGGGGACAGGCAGAAGGTCAGGACAGGCGGCAATGGTTCATAGTCGGGGACAGGCAGTAGGTCAGGACAGGCGGCTTTGGTTCGTGGTCAAGGGACGGAGGCAGAAAGTACGGTACACAGTAGACAGCAAGATACACGGGAACGCTTCCTCTCAAGGCACAGGGCACTATAGATTCGGAAAAGGGTAGTAGGAAGGGGCAGGACTTAAATAGGATAGCGCCCGATGAAAACCAATCATCGGAGTGCTGTCCCTTTAAGCCTGACTGCAGTACCGCGCGCGTGGACTAGAGGGCGAGCACGCGCATGGCCGGCCACAGGAGTGCGCACACGGCCGGCAGCAGGAGCGTGGCAGGGTAAGTGTTGTACAGAGCCGCTGACGCGCCCGCAGCTCGGGGACGGGGCTGCGGCGGCGCCCGCAGCGGGAGGTGCTGCGGGAGTGCGGATGCACCCGCGACCCGATAAGGGGGTCGCGGGGGCATCCGTAACAAATATTTAGTATTTTTATATTAGTATTATTAATAAAGTTTATGTGGTATATTTATTTGCACTAGTTGTTATATTTATAACTTATTGATTACATCCTCACTGCCTTTGAGGGGTCATTGCATATTGTTTGTTATTTTCTTTTTTTCTCTTCAAGGTATATCCATGATATGTTTGGAAAACTGCCCTATGGCAATAAAACTAATTTTAAACTCAGAAGAAGGAATTGGCAAATCCACAAGTGCATACCTGTTCAGAGACTCGGTATAACTGTAGAGTTATTCATACCTTAATTATGTTCATACCTCTGTAACCTGTGGTTCTACTGTTAAGGAGAGTTAAGTTAGTAATACACTACTACACAGTACCCCAGTCTATCTGAGCATTAGTCATGCCATAGAAACATGTTTAGTCCTGGAAATATAATTTCTAACCAAGGGAAAAAGGCTTGGGCCCTGACCTGGGGTCAGGCCTGGCAGATGCTGAGGCCCACTAGCGCTCATCGTGTGTAGTACAATAGTCGTTGGCTCTATAAATGTTATTATTCTCAGCCTGTTACCTATCCTTTTGTATGTCTTGAATTTCGGACATGCTGTATGGGAGGCAGAAACAGCAAAATAGGCTGTACTGTTGTATACATGTAGTGTTCTGCTCCTTATTCAAGTAGTTTGGCCTAATCCGAACTTTATCGAAAATGGCAGAAAAATTATTCGACCAATCACCAGCCTTTTTCTCCAGGTAGGAAAAGGAAGAAAATGCAATCAAAGAATGATATTATTACGAGCGGTCCCGCAGCCCATGGGTCAGGCTGCGGGCGCTCTTGTGTCCCTGCTGTGGCCCATGGTCCTGGGACGAGTGGCGCCACGGCTCGCGTGTCAGGTCACGGGCGCACTCGCCCACCTGCGCCCATACACTTATCCCGCCACGCTCCTGCTTCCCCGCGGTCCCCGCTCCTTAGGGCGTGCTCACGCCAGTTCTCTCAAATTTAAAGGGCCAGCACGCCGGTAATTGGTTGATTGCCGGACGCTGACCCTATATATTGGTAACGCCTCCAGCACGTCCCCGCTGGATCTTTAGTGCCTGTTGCCTACAGAGAAAGCGTCTATTAGAGTCTTGTCCTGATTTCCGTGTACCGAACCTTCTCGCCTATGTCCCACGACCACGAACCTTTGCCGCATGTCCTGACGTTATCGCCTGTCCCCGACTACGAGCTTGCCTTACGATTTTGTACCACGCTAAACCTCGGCTGCCACTGCAAGCAAGTCAAGTCAGGGGTAGCGACCTGGTAGACTCCCGCCGCAGCAAGTCCATCCCGCTTTGCGGCGGGCTCTGGTGAAAGCCGGGACCTACTTAGACTCCGCTCCCTGGCGCGGCTTACACCACCGCTTGCGGTAGTCCAGTGGATCCACTACCACACCCGTTAGAGATATAGGGCCACATGTATGAATCCCGCCGGGTCGGGGCGCACCTTTCCGCCAGTTTTCCGGCGGAATCTGCGCCTGATTTATGTCGGGGCCGGGGCGCGCTCATACATCCTATGTAAAGTCCGCCGCGCCTCGCCAGTGTTTTAGGCGCAGTGCGGGTCCGAGGCGCAGTGCGGGGCTGCGCCTATGATTCGGCGCCGGAGGTAGTGCGGTCATACATGTGGGGAAAAGTCCGCCGCGCCTGGCCAGTGTGTTAGGCACAGTGCGGGGACCGAGGCGCAGTGCGGGGCTGCGCCTATGATTCGCCGCCGGAGGTAGCGCACTCATACATGCGGGGAAAAGTTCCCTGCGCCTCGCCAGTGTGTGTGGGGCACAGTGCGGGGACATGGGCGCAGTGCGGGACTTAGGCGCCATGCGGGACTGCGCCGAAAAACAGTTCCGATGCGAGACAGGCTGGAACAGCAAGAAATCATTCCAGATGTGGGTGCGGAGTATGAATCAAAAATCGCCTTTATAAGGCGTTCAACATTCTCAGGAAAAGAGCTGAAACCTAAAAAATAAAAAATACATAAAACAAAATCACTTTCCAATATCCTAATTCAAGAATTAGGATATTGGAAATTGCTGGGAAATACAGAATTCAAATCAGAAGCATTCGATTGTCGCATAAACGGCAATCAGAATAGGAGACAGTGAACCTTAAAACCTAGGGGGAGTTAGACCAATCAAATCCACAGCGGATAGTTCAAAATACAGTAAAAATGTGAAAGAGCTGATTGGTTAAGATCCGGGGACTGCTACTCACCCAAATTCAGAATGGGAGCAACAAGACCTTCGTCTTTGGAGAAGTTTAGACCAATCAGAATCCATGGCGGGATAATTCAAAATAAAGTAAAAAGACAGAAAAGAGCTGATTGGCTGTGCTTGGGGGGGCTTGGATATCCCAGGCAATCAGAGCGCGAGCTACTTCTCCCATTGTAATCTAGGGAGAGATGGGCGCAATGCAATCTCGGCGCTCAGCGCCGTGGGGAAAATGAAGTATTAATAAAAAAAATAATTTTTATTAAGTGTAAAACATAAGTGTAAAACATAAAGAGCCGAACCCTTCTTTACAAATAAAGCAGTTAAAAAGCCGAACAACGCGTTAAATCAATAAAATCATGTTTATTTCTTTATTTTCGTTAGCCAAGGATCAATAGTATGGGTGCAACGAAAATAAAGAAATAAACATGATTTTATTGATTTAATATTTTTTTTCGTTACCCCATATTATTATTCTTTTATATACACATCGGGACAACTTCTGTAGTCTTAAATTTGATTTCGGCCGTGTACGTTTGATTTCAGATTGCATTAGAAAACCCATAGGAGCGTCGCTCGCCTCCCATTGGTCCAATAACGGCGCTCTTTTAAACTTAGCCAATCACAGAGCGCGCTCAGAATTTCTTACCCATAGAAACTTATGAGAAAGTAAACTCGCGCTTGATTGGCTAAGCTGACGAGGCCCCAGCCGCTTCAACCAATCAGCTCGTTTCTGCATTTTTTACTGTATTTTGAACTGTCCCGCCTTGGAATATGATGGTCAATTTTTCTCCAAAGGATATAATGGGACATTGTCGCTCCTATTCTGATTGGCTGGTTTATGCCGACCAATGAGAATAGCTTAAACAATTTGAATTACTGTATTTCCCAGCGATTCTCTCTATTGCAATTCCCTCGATGAGCATGATGATGCTGTTTCTCTTTTCTTAGGAAATCTTTTTCATGGCTGCTCCTCGATTCAAACCAGTGACCTTTCCCTTGGGAATCAATCTAATAACATATTGAGCTATTAAGGAATGTGAGAACAGGTTGTAATTTATAGTACACAAGAAGAAAAAGTTTGTTCCACCCCCCAGGAGCAAAACAATAACAATGAAGTTTTATGACAAGAATCTGCGTAACTTAGCATATACTAAATAGTTGCAGGTCAAAGTTATATATGAGAT
The DNA here is from genome assembly GCA_025379985.1 of Phyllomedusa bahiana. Classification (NCBI taxonomy): domain Eukaryota; kingdom Metazoa; phylum Chordata; class Amphibia; order Anura; family Hylidae; genus Phyllomedusa; species Phyllomedusa bahiana. The sequence goes on from JAODAL010013859.1 coordinate 86,968, forward strand.
AGCTAAGATGATTGTCTATAAAATTATGAAAACAGAATAAGACTTAGAACAAGTTAAAGCTGCTCCCCAAATAATTAAAAAACTAAACCGATAGGGAAAACTAAAATTTAACCTTTAATAGTATGCAGATAAAAAGTATATATATATACCTCTATGACACAAAAACCATGAAAAGGCACAAAAATACTAACCCTAATTAACCCTACACCGTAACTAAATAGCCCTGACCTAATAAAAAAACGGAAAAATCTCCCCAACAAGGGCCCAACAATATTTGGCGCAATAGTTGCGGTAATGTATTGAACTTGTACCACTGCATTTGGAGACTATTTGATTATGCATGAATATATTTGGCTATGTTATAGTATTTAAAACTAGCCTATGATTTTTATTGCTAATGTGTTTACCCTTTCTTTTCTTTTCCCTACACGTTATTCTGAAAGTATTGTGATAAGTGTTATTTGTATTTAGGTTTCTAGCGGTACTCTCGTTTTATTTCCCTAAAAATAGTCCCCTGAGGAGATCCTGGTGAATTACAGGGAGGATTGAAACATGTTGGGACATATATTTATGAGGGATTGCTAGGGTTATTTTAGTAGGATGGATAAGTTCAGGGCTATTTAGTCACGGTGTAGGGTTAATTAGGGTTAGTTTTTTTGTGCGTTTTCATGGTTTTTGTGTCATAGAGGTATATATATACTTTTTATCTGCATACTATTAAAGGTTAAATTTTAGTTTTCCCTATCTGTTTAGTCTATAAAATTATGGGAGTCTCACATTCAAAGCGGTAGTGGATGAAGATATATGGAGCCTGAAAGTCACAAGGTCAAAACAGTGTTACCCTTTTGCTTGTCGGTGTGAAATATATTTATTGAATACAACTTTAGGACACTAAAAACTTGAAAACATTGTAATTATGCAAACTGCTGCAGTAAGCAGGAAAAAAACTGTTTCCAACAAAAACTTACTGAATTACATTTGTGGAGTGAACCTATGAATTTGTTCTGAGAAATAGTTTCGCCATAATCAAATCCTCCTTCATAGATTACCTTAAATCTGATCTAATTATTTCCATGCTAGAGAACAGCCTCTCTACACTAACTTCGGTTGGTGGCAAAGCAGTGATCACATGGGCAACACCTCTAACAATTTGAGAGTTAAAGGAATTGCCTCATGCACAGTCAGTTCTGATGAACGGTTGAACTCTTCTACTTCCTTGAGAACAAGTGAAAAATGTTGCTGAAATCTGGTCAATCTGTTTGCTATGGGAGTGGAATATTTTCCCCTGTGGCAACGCTTTGCCTGCTCCATGTCATCAATTAAACTTCTCATCTGATGAGGCTGAAGATATCCTAGCAGTAGCACTGGTCGGACCCAAGTCCTCTTGCTCTTGGCACTGTATTGCACAAACTGTACCAATTTATCATATGTTTTGGGAGTTGGAAATGGTCCATTTTATAATGACTCCGACTCCACCGAGATGGAAACCGACTCCGACTCCATAGCCCTGGTTGAGGCATACAAGGGTTCACTTAAAGGGGTTGTCTCGCTACAAGGAATAGCTTTCAAATTGTAGGGAACACAAAATAAAGACATTTTCCAAATATATTGCTTTGTTCCTCTGTTTTCCCTAAGGAGATACAAGTGAATTTATGATCTCCCTGGCTATTTCAGTTCCCTCAGTAACCAACCTGTAAACAATTCTCTTCCTGGTGTTTGTTCTATGAGATAACAGTGAGTGATGTCATCACACAGGTCATGGCATGGTGTCCATGTGCTGAGCAGTGAAAAAACTTTTATTTATGTAAAATAAACAGAACTGTAATTAGGGCTTTTGTTTTGGGGATCAGATTTAAAACCTTCTGAGAGCAGTTTGAAAGCTTCTCACTAATCTGATCTAATTACAACTGAAAGCATGGAGCACAGAGCTGTATGCAAATTAGTCAGTCTGAACCAGGAAGTGACAGAGTATTTCATTCATGCATTCTGTGAAACTCTGTAGGGAGACAACTCCTTTAAGCCTCCATGTTGCAGTGTTGAGTTTGTCAATGTAGGAGTGCTGGATTTGTCTAATAGTATAACTAACTACTCTTTCTGCAGGTAAACCTACATTATCATCCTAATTTAAAAAAAAAATACGGATCTGCAATATCAACAATATAGGTTTCAGTGTTGCCCGAATCTGTCCCTGTTCTGTTCGACAGCGATTCGACCAAAATTGTGAAAATATTGGGTTCAAAACACTAGATTGGATTTTTTCTTTTACTGAGATCCATTTCCTAAACCTCACCATAATCATGACCCAAACCATAACCTGATCCTTAGGTTACGGTTAGGGTCAGGGTTTTTTAGATGGTCTGCAGGTCTTAACATAACATTCCCATTATCCTGTGGACCCTATTGCCTCTTGTTTCATGATCCTGGAGCTCTGATGTCATTTACAATGTCACTTCTGGTCCAACTTAGATTAGAGTACCCTAAAGTAATGTTGTACCGGAAGTCATGTCAGAATGCAGGCACCATGCGACTGGGGGGTGGTGGTGAACACAGGAACCATTTAAATCCCGCAAACCGTTACAAAACCCTAACTCACGCCGACTAAGGGCC